>NW_004624746.1:22755272-22802840 GCF_000247695.1 Heterocephalus glaber | reverse complement strand
TCCTCACTAATTGCAATCTTATCTTCTATATGTGAAATTCTATCCTCACATTGGTTCATTCTGCTGTGCAGACTTTTGATGGAGGTTTTAATCTCTTGGAAATCTGTTTGTATCTGTTTTATGGATTCCATTTGTTTCCTATGTTGAGATTCCTTCATGTTCTTCAGATCCTCTATTTTTTTATCTGTGTCCTCTCTAGATTTATTAATCATGTTTTGCACCATGAGCACAATCTTTGCTTTTATCTGAGTAATTATTTCTGATTTCATTTTTCCCAGATCCTCTTTTGTTGCCAGTTCATAGAGTCCAGGTGGTTGAGTATCAGAGCGTTCCATCTCGTTTCCCTTTTCTGTTGCTGTAGGTGATCTGGAAGTCTGTTTTTGAGGCTTATTTATGTGTCTTCTCATTTCCACGGATCAGGGGAGTGCTTCTGGCACCCACGTGGCTCACCTTCTCTGCCCTAGGAGTTTGGGATGGCAGCTGGGGAGCTTCCTTCTGGGTGCTGGGACCAGCTCAGCTTCACTGCCCTAGGAGCCTGGGATGAAGGTGGGAAGCTTCCTTCTGGGTGCTGGGACCAGCTGAGCTTCAGTGGCCTAGGAGCCTGGGATGGAGGCGGGAAACTTCCTTCCGGGTGCTGGGACTGGCTCACCTTCTTGGCCCTAGGAGCCTGGGATGGCAGCAGGGAGCTTTCTTCTGGGATAGCAGTCATATTTAGCAATATGTTTAACATTTTAGATCTATTATCAAGTAAAATTAATTCAAAAAAGTAAAGTCAAATTCTAGATCTAATAAGATAGAACTATTCTTTCATGATTTTCCTTCTTATATCTAAAGAGCAATAGAAGGTAGCATAACAGACCAACAAAGACTGACTCGGAAGAGTGGGAAAAAGACTGGCTTTATAAAGAGCTTGCCACTTCAACTACATCACAGCAAGAAAAATAAAAACCCGGGTTTTCTTGTTTTATCTCGTATATCACATACAAGGATTTGCAGAAGATGTCAACCTTGAACCACTCCTAGGAGTAGACAAAAAAACAAAAGGTCAAAGTAAAATCTTTTTGCATCCTAGTCATTGAATGAGAAAAAGCAGTGGACTGACAAAATTAAAAAAAAAATAACTGAGTGTATATGTCAGTGACAGCCAAGTACAAATGTAAAAACCATAGCCATTTGCAGTTTCAAGGAGTTCGAAGAAGAGTTGATTTTGACCCTACCTCACTCCTCCCTGCAGAAGTTTGAGATAATGAGTGAAGCTGGGAAGGGAGTAGATCTTTGCTTTCTAAATAATGGAAGTCAAGCCATGTCCTGCTTCCACCACCACAGTAGTGATAGCTGGGACCTTCAGGAGATCCACATCAGTATCAAAAAGTATACAAAGGTAGTAAGAGGAAGGGCTGATTTCTCTTTCTCTACTGTTTTGCTGTTGTTGTTGTTTTATTTGGTACCAGGGATTGAACTCAAGTCCTTGTGCTTGGTCAGCAGGAGGTGAAAACACTGAGCTAAATCCCTGCCCCCTATCTCTACTGTTAACATCAGCAGGCTGAGTAAGGAGCTGACCCCGCATTTCTATCCAACTTCAACAAGATGAAAAAAGTGATTGAAGGTGTGGCTATTGGAACCATTTTGCCTCTTTCTGTGGTGAATAGTGTGTGTGTGTGTGTGTGCGCGCACGCGTGTTTGTGTGTGTGTGGTTTCTTTTTGCCATCTCATGTACCACTGACTTTCTTTAACAATTACCAAGTTATGCAATCGTGTTTATTATTGAAGTCTGCTGTTTTACCATTATTAATTTGAGAACTTTCCCTCTCTTTTGAAAATATTGGAATGAGTATTTATTTTGAAGTATACATAATTTAAAACAATTTTGATATTTGTGTACAGGAATGCTATTGGATTTTGAGTGTTGACTCTGTATCAAGCTAGACTACTGAATTTGGGTATTAAAACTAGAAGTTTTTTGGTGGAGTTTTTGGGGTCTCTTATGTAGAGTAACATGTCATCTGCAAATAATGATAATATAATTTCTTCCTTTCCTATCTTTAAAAAAAAGTTTTTATTCTCTAATTACTCTGGAAAATGTTTCCAGAACTATGTTGAATATGAGTGATGATAGTGGACATCCTTGTCTTGTTTCTGATTTTAGAGTGAAGGCCTTCAATTTTTCACCCTTTAGTATTATGTTGCCTGTTGGTTTGTCATAGATGGCTTTTATCATATTGAGATAAAGACTGTCTATTACTATTTTCTGTAGTGTTTTTATCATGAATGGATGTTGGACTTTGTCAAATGCTTTTGCTGTGTCTATTGACATGATCATATGATTTTTGTCTTTGACTTTGTTGATATAGCATATTACATTTATTGATTTGTGTATGTTGAACCATCCCTGCATCCCTGGGATGAATCCTACTTGGTCATAGTGTATAATTTCCTTGATAATTTTTTGCATTCTGTTTGCCAGTATCTTATTGAGGATTTTTGCATCTATGTTCATTAGGGGGATTGGACTTTTTCTTTTTTGGTTGAGTCCTTCTCTAGTTTTGGTATCAGGGTAATACTGCTTCCAGGAATGATTTTTGGAGCATTGCTTCCCTTTCTATTTCATTGAAGAGTTTGAAGAGTATTGACAGTAGATCTTCTTTAAATTTCTTGTAGAATTCATCAGTGAATCCATCAGGATCTGGGCTTTTCTTTGTTGATAAATTTGACAGTTTTGATTTTAGTGAAATAACACCTTTTACAATAGCACTAAAAAATGAAAGACTTAATCATCAATGTAACACAGGAAATAAAGTACCTATACATAGAAAATTACAGTACCCTTAAAAAGGAGATTAAAAGGGCTGGGGATTTAGCTCAGTGGTTTCGCCACCTGCTGTGCAAGCACAAGGACCCATGTTCGATCGCCGGTACCAAAAAAAAAAGAAAAAGTATTACGTGGGCCGGGGATTTAGCTCAGTGGTTTCGTTGCACAAGTTCTATCCCCATTACCAAAAATAAAAAGGAGATTAAAGAGGATATCAGAAGATGGAATGATATCCCCTGCTCTTGGGCAGGAAGAACCAACATAGTGAAAATGGCCATACTCTCAAACTTCAATTTACTATTAGCATACCTCAAAAAACTGGAGAAAATATTCTTAAAATTCATTTGGAACCAGAAGAAACCTACAATAGCAAAAACAATTCTGAGCAAGAAAGTCAAGTTAGGGAGGATCACAATCTCTGACTTGAAACTATAGTACAAAGCCACTGTGATGAAAACAACATGGTACTGGCAAAAATCAAACCTGAAGAACAATGGAACAAACTAGAAGAGGTGGAAACAACACCAAACACATTCAGCCTCCCTATCTTTGACAATGAGGCCAAACATGTTTACTGGAGGAAGGATAGCCTCTTTAATAAGCAGTGCTAGAAAATCTACCTTTCTGCATGCCAAAGATTAAAACTAGATCCATCGCTTACCATGCATTAAACTAAAGTAAAAATGGATCAAAGTTCTAAATATGAAAACAGAAACACTAAATCTTCTGGAAGAGAGAATAGGTAGACCACTTGAAGACATAACAGAAGCAACAACTTCATGAACAAAACCCAAATTGCATGGGAAATCTTGCAAAGAATCAACAGCTGGGATCTCATCCTATTGAAAAGCTTTTGTACCACAAAAGAAATCACCAACAGAGTGAAGAAAGAGACAACCCATAAAGTGGGAAAAAATTTAGCCCGGAGACCCTCAGATAAAAGACTAATATCTAGATCATACAAAGAATTTTAAAAAAGGGCCAGGGATTTAGCTCAGTGGTTCCACCGCTTGCCTCGCAAGCACAAGGTCCCAAGTTCGATCCTCTACACACACACACACACACACACACACACACACACACAAAGAATTAAAAAAATAACCCCCCCCAAATTTAAAAACCCAATACAATAATGGGCATCTGAAATGAATAGACACTTCTCAGATGAAAAAGTAGAAATGAAAAACAAATACATGAAAAATCAAAAACACAAAAACAAGTACATGAAAAATCAAATACATGAAAAAATCAACATCACTGGTAATCCGAGAGTTGCAAATTAAAACAATGCTGAGATTACATCTCACTCTAGAATGATTTGCTGCCTTCAAGAAATCAACCAATCAACAGCAAATGCTGGTGAGGCTGTGGGGGGAAAAGGAATCCTTCTCCACTGTTGGTGGGAGTGCAGATTGGTGCAACCATTGTGGAAATCAGTGTAGAGATTCCTAAAAAAAATTAGGATTAGAGGTCCCATTTGAGCCAACTATTCACTTGTTGGTTGTCTTCCCAAAAGAATTAAAAGCATCATACCACAATGATATATGTGCACCTATATTTACAGCAGCACATTGTGTAATAGCTAAAACTTGGAAACAACTCAAATGCACATTAACAGATGGGTGAATAAAAAATATTTTTTATACAATGGTTTATTGCTCAGCTATAAAGAAAGATAAACTTGAAGCATTTACAGCTAAATGTATGCAACTTGAGACCATGCTCGCAAGTGAAATAAATCGGACACATATATGTAAATATTGCATTGTCTCTCTAGTTTGAGAAACTGAAAGGATAAATAAGGATCAAAATTCATAACAGATAATATGAAATAGGAAGAAACTCTTCAAAAGGAAAGGGAAACTGTGAAAGAGGGAAGGAGAAGGAAAGGCAAAAAAATGATAAAAGAAGGAAAAATGCAAATAAAGCTTTTGCACTTAAGGTGGGGAAGCCAGATTCAAGAAGAGCAGCAGAATGGGAGAGAAAGGAATCAAGCTATATCATGCACAGGGACAAACTCCTTTTGATGAATGTGATCGTTATATATATTTAAATTATATCAATAAGATATATTACTAAAAAACAATTTTGATATAGAGTTTTCTCATTTTGAAGAACTTTTAAAGTGCATTTTAATTCTTAAATACACAAATGTGTAGCAGCATAGTTTTATCACTGATCATGTTTCTAGTCATTTTTCAGACTCTATAAAAAAGCAGTCAATATTCTACAATCACATGACAAACAAGATTGAAAATACTTTGAGTTTTTTACACATATGATTTTGGAAAAAAATCTAACATATAGTCAATATTTAAAAGATTTTTGGCATTTTTCCAAAATCATCTTTCACTGTGTCTTGATATAAACCGATATTTATTCACTGTGATAAATGCCCTTGGTAACAATTCAAAACAATAAATCATGTATTCTATGGGACTATTAGTTATCATTATTTAAGGAGAAATAATTATAAGGTGCATATTGGATATCAAAAGTTTGCTTTGAATCATGAGCATTTGCCTAAGGCCAGCACAATCCATCACTTTTAGTGTAATCCTAAGTGGCTGGCCCTCTTCTGGACAGAATTTAAGCTGAACATATAAGCAACAGAGGTATTTTTATTCTCAAATCTCAACACCTCCTGAGTTTGAACACCAACCCAAAGCAGATTGCCTGAAGATGTGTGAGATGCCATATGCCACCATTTTTGCATAATCAGCTCTGAGCATATTGTGACAGGGTCCAACAGTTTAATTTTCTGTTCTTCTATCACTTAGCAGAAACATAATGTAAGTTTGGAGACCTACATATTTTCATCCATGAAATACTGGAACACAAAAGTGATATTTTTATAAGGAATCAATAAATTTTGAGATGTTGGGGCCACTTTGACCATTATCAGTCTTTGAAGAAGGTTAGTTACTTTGAATAGACTTATAAGTCATGCAATCCCACTTGCATGACTGAATTTTTAAGAAACTGATTTATACAGAACCATGTTTAAAATATATCTTCAGAGACAGGATAGATTCCTTCATCTTTCAGCTTTCACATGTCATGGAGATGTCCTGAAAAATCAGTCATAGCACATGCTGAGCTTAGAGTTATCCATCCCTCATCTTTCATCCAAACAAACACAGTGACCAGAAAGCCTGAACTCAGTCTTCTGACCTTAATCTGACTTTTAAATACTCTCTTTATTTATACTGAAAATAATGCTAATTGACATATAAAAATTGATTGTTAATATGGATTTTTGCTACATATGATTGCCTATGATCTATCACTCAGTTAAATATTTATGTTTTAGAGTCTTTGTTATGGTTTGGGTCTTGATGTTCCCCCAAAGCCTCATGGGATCATAGGCTTGCTTGATCTAGATTGTGTGAAGCTGGAATTGATTCATGATGCAATAGTAGGCCCAAAGGCACTGGGATTAGCGGTGTGAGTGCTACCTGCCCTAAGTAGTCTGAATAAGATAAAAGGGGCAGAAAGATGCTGTTAAATCCCCTTGTTGCCTTTGCTACTTTGTGCATGCCATGTTGTGTTCTCCTCTGCAATGCTTGTTTGCTGTCCAAGCCTTGGAGACAGCTGGTCATGGACAGAAACCTCTACAAAATGTAAGCCAATTAAACCCCTTCCCCTTTAACTTTTGGGTATTTTCTCTCAGCAATGAGAAAAAAGTAACTAACACAGTCTTTATATGCTATTTTGTTTTGATGGGTGATAATCCAAAGAAGGTGAAAGAGGAGGACAAAGAGAAAGAGGAAATTAAAACCAAAAACCTCAGTGACAAATATAAATAATGCTATTAAAGCTCAAATGATATGATAAAGACAAGATGTCATTAAATTTGTTTTCATTGAAGCTAATATGGACTTCGATGTAGTTACAGTCCTTCCAATATTTGTGAGTCCTGCTAATTATTATCTTTGGGTTTGTCTTTCAGTCAAGTGTAAAAATGAGAATTTTTTTTAAATGGCCCTGCATTCTTTGAATCAGTCTCCCTACCAGCACAGTACAAAAGACATCAACATCTTTTTCAGTTTAGTGACCTTCAGGGGGATGTTTATAGAAGAAATAATAAGAGATGACAATTCCTGTATTGGGAAATCATAGTTGATAGAGGAAAGCAGGAAACTTGTCCTAAATATTACAGAAGAGGAACATTAAATTTGATCTTTTTCATACTCTGCATCTACTTAAACTTTTAGAGTCTTTGATGTTCTATACTTTCTGAGTGTAAGTTCAAGGACAGATAAGAGGCAACCCTGAATTTTGTTCCTTTCTACTCCTTAATCATTTTTTTTTCAAATATGAATGTTTGTCTTATTTTTCCCCTTTATTCTGAAATCTTTCATATTCATCAAGATTTGTCTAAGTGGTTATTTCCTCAGGATCCATTTGTTTGGCAAAAAGAATGCCAAGGTAGTTCACAGATTAAAAGAGAGGGTGGCTGGACCTAGTACCTTAGAGATAGATGGGCACTGGGTCATGAAGGGACAAGGACTCTTTCTGTCTCTATTTTTCTGCTAGGTCTGCCCAGTTTTACTCTGAAAACAATCTTATCAGGTATTATAGTGAAATGAATGTCACAGCTCTATAGTCAAACTCCTCTGTCCCAGAATATTTATTAAAAAAAATTTTTAAATCTTTGTCTAGTTTCTGTAGATCAGCTACTTGAGAAGACTCCTTGCTTGTTTGACTTGTCCTAAGCAATGTCACTGGCCTTGAATTAACAATTAAAACCAAGGTAAAGTGTATGTTTTGTCACAGCCTGTGTCATAGTTCCTCCCCTCCCAAAGCTCTGTGGTTCTCTAAGACTGACAACTCCACTAGAACCACAGAGAATGAAAGGAAGTTTTCTGAAACATAGCCTGTATGGCCTGCTCAACAGATGGACTGAAAATGTGCCCATTATTGTCTTTAGCTTCAGATTCTTCAGCTTAACTTGCTTAATAGTTTCTGATAATTTGTGCTAAATATCAGATATTTTGCTTGGAATGATATATTTCTATTATTTATTTAGTTTTTTAGTTTGTTTGTTTGGTCTTCTCATTTCCTTGAATCTCTACTTTTGCAGTAAAACTCATCAGTGAGTTGATACATCCTCCATGTATTTTCTCATTTTTTTTCTAACATATGCTTAAGGAGGTCCATAATGTCTCCCATTTTGACTTTATTAACAATAAAGGATTTATCCTTAAATCCTCATTTTTCTGAACCTGTATCTCATGCAATTGATCTCCCCAACTTTTTTACTCCATCCATTTAAATATTAAGTTTAAGTCCATAGTTATCAGTCTTATACCACTTTGGTGCAACAAATTATCTTTTTCTTTTCTTCTTTTGCTTTAACTTCCAGAACAAAGAGGGAGATCACTTGTGTAATTCAATAGAAATAAAAGCATAAATAGTAAAATAAAGCTGACTTTAGTTCTGGTAGTTTCCTATCTATCTTACCTAGAAAAATGCACTTGAGTCCTCATTTATAAAGTGAGAAAAATAATTCCTATATCTCAAATTTTCAAGATATTAACTATGTACAGCATCTATGCATTACAAAAGAAATTAAATATTTGGAAATCTATCTATGTTATATATATGTATATATTTATTAAACAAATGTATCTTTAACTGAAGTGCTGTACTCAATGTAAAGAATATTTGTTTCTTTACCCTTCCAGATACTTTGGCCAGTAAAAACATTAAAAAAATTGTACCTCCTTTCCATAACTCATGATGGCCTTACTCAATATACTATCAAATATTTTATATTTAAGGGACTAATATATTTCTGTTCATTTGGATTATTTAATCCAGTCATCAAAATAAAGTTGCATTTCAAAAGAATTTCACATGGCAAAATAGGTAGATAAAAAGAAAAATGCATCTGTGGATGGATGGTGTATCTGCACAAATACTATATTGGTTAAAATAGTGTTACAGATAGATAAAGGGAGACAGATACATATATCAAGATACATTCATTTATTATATATTTATTAAATTTATACTTAAGTAAGCTTTATTTTCCAATTCTAATATAAACATACCTTGAGTCACTTATTCTAATTATTTGGGAAGATAAATTCTTTTTCTTTTGTTTAAAAAATAGTCTCTCACAGATTTTTTTCCACCAACAGTGTCTGCACCACAAATTGCAATGCAGACAGGCAGATGTTTTATCATCCTTTCTTGCCTTTGGAATGTTAAGGAGCCGTCAGCATTCAGTCAATGGTGCCTGGGTCCTCTTTGTACCACATTCCCAGTGCTGGGGAAGAAGAGAGCCCAAGTTTTACTCTGGGTCCTCAGGGAGCCTTTTAAGGCTACTTTGCCCTGAGCAGTCACACACAAGCATGGCGTACATCTTATCTCATGGAGCGATATTGCACACAGAAAATACATATGAGCAAAGAATAAGGAATTAATTTCAGTATCTTTTTATGACCAGTAGTTTCTTTTATCAGTTGACCAATAAGTAGATGCAAGAAAACTATAGATAGCTTCCATTCATAGGGAAGACTAATATGCTTTTAGTTTAATAAAAGGTTTCTTAATTTCACAACAGAATTATTCATGACCCTTGACAAAGTGAGTCTTTCAAGAATAATATGAAATGATAATTTGTATTTTGTGAATCATGGCTACTTTCTTGGTCAATAGACTGAATAATGGAGCAGAATATCACTGATAATTAGGGCCTGTATTGTCACCTCTGTCACCATAAAGACATGTGAATGGGTATAACCTCAGTTCATCCATACCAGAACTCAGTTATCTTTACAATAGGGTCATTGCTCAACAGATGAGGAACAATTTGTTTGTACTGTTATTCATTAAATCAAGCAATGTTTGTTAATACCAGTATATGCTAAATGCCACTTCAGGAAATTGTTACATGGTTAGCAGTAAAACAAGGATAACTCGTGACCTCACAGTGTATAGCTTGTAGTGAAGAAAAACTACCAATAATCATGCAATTAGATAGAGAAAATAAATAGTATTGTGTTAATAAACAATGGATGACTCTGATGAAGATTAATGAAGAAAACTACTGGGATATTTATATTATGAAAGACCTGAAAGAGACCAAGAACAACAACAAAACCAATGGAAGATTTATACTATAAGAGTGAACAAACTATAGGCTTGAAATACTAAAATGAGCAGAGTACTTTAAAGATTTCAGAAACAAAAAAATGTTTCATTTTGGAAATGTAAAGAAACTATAAAGAAGTAGAACATGGTGACGGAAGGAGAAATAGCTCAAAATTTATTAGGAGAGTTTTAAGATTGTACAAAATTTTGTGGTCTGCTAAGGGGTTGGATATTATTTTCTGTTCAATGCATATTGAAATTTTAAAAACCAAAATATTATTTTTTGGTTAAATTCTTTTATTGGTACATTTTAGATATACAATATGTTTACATTTATCATTGGGTGCTTGTACTTATACATGATGTATCTTGGTTCTTATTTTTTCCCCATTACCTGTGTGCCCTTCACCCCCTCCACCCTTCCATATTTACATAGAATTTGCTTCCATTTTTTCCTTTTCTCATGAGTTTTCCTTTCCCTTCTTTCCTTTCCCCTTCCCCTCCCACTTTCTCTACCCCTTTTGAAATTTTCTTCCTATTTCAAATTATTAATTATTCATTTTAATCATTTTAATCCTTATTTACACTTTTAGATTCTCACACTAGAGAAAATATTCAGTATTTACACATGTGTGTCCTATTTATTTCACTTAAGAGTATGGCCTCAATATGCATCCATTTAGCTATAAACGTCTCTAGTTTCTCATTCTTTATGGCTGAGTAGTACTCCATTTATTTAAAAAAATCACATCTTCTTTATCCAGTTTCCAGTTGATGAGCACTTGGGCTGTTTCTAAGCTTTAGCTATTATGAACTGTGCTGCTTTAAACATGGGTGCACAAATATCGCTGTGGTATGATTCTTTTAATTCTTTTGGGAAGATCTCCAGCAGGGGAATGGCCGCGTCAAATGGGACCTCTAGTCCTAGTTCTTTGAGATATCTCCATACTGATTTCCACAGTGGTTGCAACACTCTGCACTCCCACCAGCAATGGAGAAGGGTTCCTTTCTCTCCACACCCACTTCAGCATTTGTTATCGGTTGATTTCTTGATAGCAGCCATTCTTTCTGGGGTGAGGTGGAATCTCAGTGTTGTTTTCATCTGCATCTCTTGAATGGCAAGTAATGCAGAACACTTTGTCATATGTTTATTTGCTGCTTTTTCTTCTTCATCTGAGAAATGTCTATTCATTTCAGATGGCCATTTTTGAATTGGGTCTTTGAATTTGGGGGTCTGATTTTTTTCAGTTCTTTATATATTCTACATAGTACTCCTTTGTTTGAGGTACAGCTGCTAAAATTTTTTCCCACATTGTAGATTATCTCTTGTTTTTTTGTACTGGGGATCGAACTCAGGTCCTTGCGCTTGTAGGCAGCGAAACCACTGCCCTAAATCCCCGGCCCCTGTAGGGTGTCTCTTAGCTCTGTTGGTGGTTTCTTTTACAGTGCAGAAGCTTTTTAATAAGATGAGATCCCAGTTGTTGATTCTTTGTGTTAGTTCCCATGCTACTGAGGTTTTGTTCATAAAGCCTTTTCCTACACCAATATCTTCAAGTGTTCTACCTATGTTACCTTCCAGCAAGTTGTGTTTCTGTTTTAATAAATATCTAAATAGATCTTTAATCCACTTCAATCTTAGTTTAGTACATTGTGATAGATATGGATCTAGTTTTAATCTTTGGCAGGTTGAAATACAGTTTTTCCAACACCATTTATTAAATAAGGTATCTTTCCTCCAATGAGGGTGATTGGCTCCTTTATCAAAGATGAGGTGGCTGAGTATATCTGGAGTTGTTTCTGCATCTTCTAATCTAGTCCACTGATCCTCAGGCCTGTTTCTTTGCCAGTACCATGCTGTTTTTATCACAGTAGCTTTGTACTATAGTTTCAAGTTGGTGATTTTGATACCCCCTGCCATGTCTCTATTTCTTAGAATTGCTTTAGCTATTCTAGGTCTCTTCTGGTTCCAAATGAATTAAAAACCAAAATGTTATATGCTCTATTTTAAACATGTAAATGTGATTCTGGCTTCATTCTGAAAAATGATTTCAAAGAATAATAGCAGAATATAGAAGCAACTGGTGATGATTAATAGGTACTCAGATAACTAGTAAAACATTATGGACTAAATATTACTGCTAATGTTTTTGAAATAGATTGTAATTTGAGTCCATAGACTGATACTTTTGAATTCACAAGGATTGCCCTCACCAACTTGGGCAGCATCATAAAGACCTAACTCGAACTAAAGCAGATTCACGATGGAAAATTTTGTCCTCCTCTGAGCAGGGATATTCTTCTTTTCCTGGTCTCAAACATTGGCACAGTTGATTGTCAAGCCTTTGATAGACTCAGATTGAATTTTTTGTTTATCCAGTCAACAAACAGAATATGGAAGTATTTGGCCTCTGTAATCCTGTCAGCCAACCAATATTACCTGTATCTGCATCTATATATTATGTTGATTTTTTTCCCCTTGACAATTCTATTTTTTTTAGCAAAACATTCATTGGTCCATTTTAGGCATACATAATGATAACATTCATCATTGGGAATTTGCACCTATACATGGTACATCCCACCATTTTTCCCCATTCTTCCCTCCATTTTGTACCCAGCATTGTACACTGTGTTGAAATATACCACCAATAAATTGACTTTCATCTCGATGACACATTTATCCCATTTAAATGAGTAGTCAAATAAAAAATATGAAACTGATGAGTAATTTTTTGTCTTCAGGTTCCTTGATTCCATAAATGATGGTATCATTTCACGATTCACAAAATCTCTTCAGCATTTTACTCCAACAGGGACACTTCAATTCAGAAATGTAAATGATGTCCCTCTAATCAGCATCCTTACTCTTAAGGAATTTGTGAATTGGTGATGATTTGATCCCTAGGACCTCATGAAATTTACAGCTCTGATGATGATTTGCATAACATCCTTTTGTTTTTTTGTTGTTTTTGAGACAGGGTCTCCCTACATAGTTCAGGCTAGGCTTATTTGAACTCACAGAGGTTCTCCTGCCTCAGACTCCTGAGTACTGAGATTATAGGCATGCATCACCACACCTAGCTCCCATAACATCCATTTTTAAAGCTTTCTCACATGAATTTCCTTGATGTATGATCCAGCACTATTTTATTAAAAGTGACTTGCAAGAGACAATTGCATTATCTCTTATTAATTTATAAATCCATTTTTTTTTGAGACAAGGTTTCATTCTGTAGTTCAGGCTGGTCTTGAATTCATTATGTAGCCCAGGCTATCCTCAAACTTGAAGCAATCCTCCTGCCTCAGCCTCCTGAGTGCTGAGATTACAGGCATGCACCACCACGCCCAGCCAAAACTCTCTTCTTTACCAATCATCACAGGGTACCACTATGGCTAAACCAGATATGTTGACAAAGTTTGAAGAAAATCCCTGTTATTTTTACTGCTTCATACAAATTAAGAGATTTAGCTTTATTTTAATGGCATCAAAGAAGTCATTTCTTCAGTGATACTATACTCATAATCTGTAATACTGTTAATTAAAAACAGCAAATTGAACCCTATCTGACATGTCAGCACTTTCATCTATTGCCAAAGAGTAAAGTTTAAAATTAGCAGCTTCACTCTTAAATCTATTTCGGTAGGGTTCTCCACTTCCTCAATTCATCTGGCTATAGTCTGGTGAAACAAACTTAAGGGTGACTTCTTGCCACAAAAAACAATCATCCATTTTTCACTGAAGACTTTTCTTTCTTTCATGTTTTTGGTTCTGTTTTATTTATTTGTGTTTTTTGAGATGATGATGAAGCCAGTCTGTGATTCCAACAAGCTGAGAGACTGAAGCAGGAGGATCGCTAGTTCCAATACCAGTCTGGGCAACTTAGCAAGACCCTGAAGGCCTTGTTCTTTATTTGTGTGAAGAAAAATTATGCAGCCACCACACATCCTCACTTCAGCATCTGCATGTAGTCTGGAGAACTATCTCACTGAAGGTTGTTTTAAAATCAGAAAATAATCCAGGTGTCGGGGCGTATGCCCACCACCCCAGCACTCCAGAGGCAGAGGCAGTAGGATCTCCAAACGCTGGAGACCAGCTTGGACTGCACAATGAGGCCCTGCTAGATAGCCAAAACATGAGTTCCTGTTCTCTAAAATTGAAGAATGAATTCTAGGCACAACAGAGGTTAAGAGAAAAATTTATTGAGAGAAAGAAAGCTTCTGCCTAAGAGAGACAGAAGGGGGACTGGAAAGTGGGTGGCCCCTCCTCTTGACAATTCTGACAAATACACAGCAAAAAGAAATGGAAAGGAGATTTGTCTCTGTCCCTGGAGATTTCAAAATGAAAACAAAGACCCCAGAGACCAACTGCCCATCCCTCTGAATTATTCCAATTGGAATGTAATTTAGATGAGCAAGTGTCCTACAGGGAAACTAATGAGAGGTTGCTCCTCTAGAGCTTACATATTTTTGTAATGTTCTTTATCTGAATAATACTGAAAAATCAACGTTTTTTATTTTTACGTAGTGTATGGGAATCTTTTCATTTTCCATAGTCCAAATGACATCTTGTTAGTCTGCTAATTTAGAGGGCACAGTTCCAAGGTAGAAGAAATCAACACTGGAAATGAGTCCTTATGAGAGGAAATACTTCGTTTATGTATTATTAGAGTTAGGGTTAGGGGTTAGGGGTCAGGGTTAGGGTTATATATAGGGTTACTATATATATATATATATATATATATATATATATATACACACACATACACACACATATGTATTATATATCATTACATACATAATATGTATCTATACATGGTTTAGATCGAGAATGTTCCCCAAAGCGCTCATAGGGGAAATTTTGGAAGCTGACTGAATCATGAGGATGACATAGCTGACTTGCTATTGGGAGGTAGGTTCTGTTCAGAAGAGGCTATCACTGGGGAATGGGTTGGGAAAGTTTCTCTGCCCGCCTGACTTCTGGCTTCTCTGTGCTTCCCAGTCACCTCGATGTGAGCAGCTTTCCTCTGCTCTTCCCTTGCTGGTTCCATTCCTTTGTTTAACTGTGCCAGACATGGACTGCAAATTCTGAAACAAGAGCCAAAATAAATCTCTCCTATCTAGGCTGAGGGTATTGAGTATTTTGTCTTACCAAAAAAGAAAGCGACTAAGGCAATACACAATACAAATTATTTAATATATGAATATAATTTATAAATATACAGACATACAGATATATGAATATTGTACAATATATAAATATGCATGAGTTGTGATAAAAAACATGGTAAATATTTAAATAAAAGTTTATTAGAGTAAGAAGATACATTGCCAATAATCCTCCTCCTCTTGAATATAATTTTCCCATAATTCTTGCCACTTTCTGAAAGCAGTTCTGGAAGCTCCTTTTCATGTTGTGTGCCCATGGCTGCCTTGATCTCCTGAATAAAAATATTATGGTGTGTACTTATCCACCTTATTTATGGGACCTGGCACCATATGACCTCTGGCTCTTCCACCAAGTTGAAATTAAAATGAAAGCTAAATGTTTTGAATTGATTCAAGACCTCCAGTCAGTCATGACAGCACAAATAATGATCCTCACAAAATAGGACTTCCAGAACTGCTTCATATGTGACAAGAATGACAAGTTAAGTGCATTCAAAGAGATAGGGTGTATTTTGAGGAGGGTTACCTGCAATCTTTCTTTTACTGTAAAAGGTTTTTTAAATGTAAATATTCACTGTTTATCATACATGTTGGATGTTATATAATTGCTATGTATAAAAATGGACACTATATAGAATTATATGTTTTATATTATGTATAGATGAATAAGAAAAACCTGAAATATGTACTATATGGCTATAATATTATATTAACTACATATGATTAAAAACTATAGATTTATTAGGTATTAGGTCATGTTTTGTGAAACACAACCCAGAACTTTAATGACCTCTTATTCTGTTAGATTTCTGCCATCTTGTATGAGTATGAACATCTGTATTCCTAGACACTTAGGATAATGCATATGATATTAATTACTTGTGAGTAAAACAATTATAACTGGTTCTCCTTTCTTCTTCTGTCTAAAGAAAGGTCATCTTTCTGTGAGAAACACTTGAGAAGAGTAAAGGTCTAGCATCTCTTCTTGCTTTTTCAGCTTAGAAACTGTTCTATGTGTAAATTTCCTCATGTGTAATGCCTTGATCCATGTTTTATTGAGCAAAGCCAGATACGTGGAATGAGAATATATTATATATTTTTCCAAGGTGCTGGAGAAGGTTAAATCCTTTTTTCAATTTATCAAGCTTTCCTTTAGTCCCTACTGAGTGCTACGTGTTGAGTGAGTAGAGATTCAATATATATTTTCTGTTCTTAAAGAGTTCTTGGTCCAGTAAGAATAATCAATCTGTAAATGACAATGACAATTCAGGGAGATTAGTACAATGATTGAGCTATTAATAAAATTATGATTCTGTAAGATTATGAACATAGATTTTATTTTCTTTGAGTTTCCAAACAAATATGACATTTCTGGGATCTGTCCCAGACCTAATTGCTTTCTTAGCAATTTCCCAACATCTCTAATGACAGTTTCTATATAACTGGGCAAAATATGGCTGCAAGAAATATCTCTGGCCACATCAGAGTAGTTTCCAGGTCCTTTTTTGAAAGCTGATCAATATAGATTCCACACCACACTGTCCACTCTAAATTTATTCCTGTTATTTCTCTTAGCTTTGAGTGTAGCCATGGTTAATTGCTAATCCATATTCATCGAACTTCACAATTGAGGGCATAGTCCGAAGATATTTCATGTACCATCTCATCTACAGTGGGAAGTTATAGGCTTAAATTTTCATTTTTCTTTTACAATTGCTTGACTTCTTTAGTCTTCTTGAAATTGGGAAGAGGAAGAATTTTTGTTGCAAATCATCAAATTATTTGGATGGTGATGCTAAGCAGGTAATTATTTCATTAAAAATAGTAGCATAAAAATAGCAGCATAACTTAAATTGCCATGATATACCAATAGAGTTGATTTAATTGGATTATTAAAGATATCTTTTCCGTTATGAAATTATTTGTGTTTCTGAAGGATCTAACTCTAATATTGAAAATGTAATTATTTGGAAGATTTCATGAATTCTAGTTAAAATGACCTGTTAATTAAAGTGAGGCATGAGGTTATAAGGTAAATATTCCTATCCAAACTGCTAGGTATTTCAATCTCAACTTTGTTCTGTTACTTTAAAGTTCAATTTTTTTAAAAAAAATTATATAGTAAATGAGTCATTAGAATTACATGGACAAAGAAATACAAAGCTCACTTCTGATTCAGAATAGGGTAATTTTATTTTATTATTATTATTTTTTTTTGGTACCAGGGATCAAACGTGGGACCTTGTGCTGTGAGGCAGGTGGTGAAACCACTGAGCTAAATCCCTGGCTCCAGAATAGGGTAATTTTGTTGATTATTCCAACTCTGGTAAATTCTGGACAGCATTTTTTATTCTTATTGTTGTTCAGCATGTCATGTAAGCCACAAGTGAACAATATAATGAACATGTATAGAGTTATTTTTAAATATGGATTTTTGGGGCTGGGGATTTAGCTCAGTGGTTCTGCTGCCCGCCTCATGAGCACAAGTTCCAGAGCTCAATCCCCAGTACCAAAAAATATATACATGGATTTTATTTCCTTGTATTGAAAATGTGAGCTTTTTGTGACCACCCAAATGTTACAGTTTTCACATGAGAAGATCAAAGTTTACAGAAACTAATTCAGTATCATGTAGACCATGTATCATATGTGCAAACTGGCATTTACCTGACTATAAAAATGTCATGGATTGGCTCTAGAGCTCCCCCCTAAACCTCATGCGTTCATAGCTGGCTGAATCTAGAGTGTGTGATGCTGGGATTAAGGGCAGGTAATTACTAATCCACTACACTTGAGTGATTGATTTGGCATCACTCTAGTCCCTGTAGTCTGAATATGATAAAAGGAACAGAAAGATACTGTTAAGGCCCCATATTGCTTTTGCTACCTTGTGCATGCCATGTTTTTTCTCCTCTCCAATGCCTGTCTACCATCCACCCTGCCTTGGAGCCAGATGATTATGGACTGAAATCTCTACGTACTGTAAACTAAACAAACCCTTCCTCTTTTAACTTTGGGTGTCAGCAATGAAATAAAAGTAATTAGTGC
This sequence comes from Heterocephalus glaber, assembly GCF_000247695.1. The sequence continues at coordinate 22,784,713 of NW_004624746.1, read as the reverse complement.
AAAAGATAATATTCTTTATGGTTATAATATGCAGAATATATAGAGTTGATCACTGCCAAAAATTCTCAGTAAATTTCCTAGCAAGAAATGATGATACACAGAATGGTTGAACTAAAGAACATTTAATCAAGGAGTTATTTACAGAGTTGTAGACAGGATTGTGGAAATCAACAAGTAAGGGTGAATAACACATAGAGGAATTAAAGTTGGAAACTGTTATCACTCCACATTTGAATGAAGTAATTGAGTGGCTGAGTTATTAGAGCCTCCTATGAAATGGTGTTTGATAGGAAGGCCTCTCAATTGCAGCCAAAGAGGAACTCCACCATTTCCAGTGCCACAGGAAAGAAGAAAAGGGCAGAATAATAATGCTCAAACTCTCTCTTCCTCTATGTCTCCCATTGCTCAAACTTGACAGAAGTTCGAGGGCATGAAGACCCAGGAAATGCCATCTCAGAGATCACAGAACAAGATGGGACGCAGAAGAGAGAAAATGGATCTGACACAGCAAATAGAGGATAAATATCTTTTCTTTATGCAGTGCAATGGTATGAGGAATCCTTCCTGGTTGCATTCTTTGCATCCTGTTTTTCATATTAAACTCTATAAGCCAGTACCAAAATATACATTTTAATTATTCCATCTCCACTCATGATGTGAGATCTCCAAGAGCATAGACTATGTTTCTTCTTTCTTTCCTTTACAATTGTATCCCTAATTGCTAATGTCTTAGTTACTTTCTCATTGCTGGGACAAAATACCAGCCCCCCACAAGGTAAAGGAGGAAAGGTTCATTTTAATTCACAGTTTGTAGAGGTTTTAGTCTGTAGCTGTCTCTTCCAAGGCAGGACAGGAGGGCAGAGGGTCATTGCAGAAAAGAATGAGCTAATGATGTGAAAGGCAGGAGACACTAAAGCAGCAAGACTTTGATGCCTTTTTATCCCATTCAGGCTATAAGCCCATACCTAAAGTGAGGCTTCCCATTATCCACATCCAGAACAACAACACTAAATCAATCAGGGGACTAATCAAGTTATCACACACCCATAATCCAGTATTACCCCCATGATCCAGACACCTCTCAAGAGCCCCCCATAAGTGCATGAGGTTTTGGGGGGTCATCTAGTTACAAGCCATTGCAACTAAGGCAATGCTTGGATAATGATTTGTGCTCCAGCAATGTCTACTTCGTGTATTAAGACTTAGTGTAAACTGCAAATAATCATTTCAAACTTGCATACTTCTAAGGTTATATAAATAAACAAAATTATTGATTCAAGTAAGGCAAAAATTTGTTGTTTCTGCTATTGTGAATGTAGTTATTTATGTCTATTTCTGTAGTGTATGTGTGTGTGTGTCTGTGTGTAAAAGTGTAGGCATATAAATTACATAGAATAAATAAATTCTATTACATAGAATAAATGTTAAACTTACTGCTAGCTTAATATTTACATGTATATACACATGTGCAAGTAATAAGGGGATTGATTTCCAGTGAAAAGAATATCTTGTCTTGATCATGCTAGTAGCTTAGGAAATGGGAAAATCTTGTTTTTATACAGGAGTGCCTTCCAGTTGCCAACCTCTATCTTAGAGACCTTTCCTTGAGGCTTCATTTGTATAGTGAACTCTATTTTCTCTTTGATTCTTTTTTTTTTTTTGGATGATTGAAAGACTGCCATTGATACAATTGTAGATAAAGGTGCTTCATTATGTTGTACAATTTTGGAGGGACGGTTTATGTTATACTTCACACCAGTGGTACCTTTGTTATACCATGCTGCTGCTCTAATGTGTAGCTGAAGTTCTCCCAAACTAACCTTTAACCACTGTTCCTAGCATTATTGTTTTCATTATGTTCAAGGACCTTCTGATTATTACTCTGTTCATTTGATAAATAACTGAGCCCATAGTTTGCCCTGAAAAGCTCATATATTTAATTCAGATAACACAGTTCCTGATCTGTTGACATTATTATTTACATGTCATCTAGAACTCTAATGTTACATCTACATCATAAGGTAGATGATTGGACTGATCTCAGTTCTTCTCATCAAAGAACTAGGGAAAAAATGAGAGGCAACAAAAAATTAAAGTAAAAGAAAAATAATAGCACAATGGATTTGGAGAGAATATTAGAAAACATTTTAAGGAAAATAACATTAGAACCTAATAAATGGATGATTAAAATGTCGCCCTCTTCCAGATCAGTTCTAAATTCTAATTAAAAAAAAAAGAAAGTCAAGAGCACATTATTTTTCTATTTATTTATTTGCTTATTTATTATTTTGGTGCTAGGTATTGAGCCCAACACCTTGAGTGCGCTGAGCATGTACTGTACCTACTTCTGAGGTACATCTCCAGCCTCAAAAGATCATAATCTTCATCAGGCTGTGAACCAGTTCTTTAATTCAACAAATACATAAAAATTTAGTTTAAGGATGTCTCTAAAAATGGGCATCATGGAACTTTCCCTTACTGGAGTCATTTGTTCATTTGCATCAATTTTCTAATAATTTTGACATGGAACACTGTCATAGACATTAATTCTCAGCTGTCACATTTGTTTCAGAATATTCTTGTAATCCCTTTCTGTTATTGAACCATAAATTTTTATGATATACTATATATATATATATAAACCTTTTACATTTATCCTTTGTTTACTTATATTTTAAAAATTAATGAGCTCACATTTAAAAAAAAATAAAGAAAGCAGATTTGGGAGAAGTCCACTTCATGACTTCAGCAAACTGGTTGCATTCTGATGAAAGAACAATGCTTGGAACTTCATATTGTCAACACAAGGGAAATTAGCATGTCCATATTTGAATTTAGAGCATCATTTGGCATGTGGCATAATGCCATAAATATGCTAGTACATGCCTACATAACTATTTGTTCCATGAATCACATGTAATTTTTTCTCTGAGTTGGTCATAAAGCACATTTGGAAACCAAAATTAACCAGATGACATTTTATTATGCAGTTGGTCTGATGTAATGTAAAATTTAATTACATAATATTTCACACACAGCTGTGACAAAACATATATGAGCTTCCAAGACTCACAAAGTAAACTGATATGGAGATCTTTGGGGAAGATGGTTGAAGTGGGTTATCATCTATGGATAAATAAAAGTCTATTAATATGTCCTGAAGCTCTTTTCTTGAATACTCAAATGCCACTTTCACCAAGTTCCTCTGAGAGGACAGATATGCTCCAGAGAATCTTTTGCAACAAACAAAACAAACAATGCAGAACAAAGTAGTTCATCTGCATCCTGTTGAAAGCATCACATGTCATTGGTGAGTTTACTCTACTTTAATCCCCCTGGTGTTTACACAACTTCAGATTTCTTGGTATCTAATTGCTAGCAAACAACAGATAATAAAATGTGCTCATCAAACCAAATAGGATTTGGGTTCATTTTGTGGCTACATTTTCTTTGTCTAAATTTTTTTTATCTGAGCTGTGCTGACTGAAAAGTCATTTTACACCTAGAGAGAGAAATTTAATTAGAATAAAGTGAATGAGTTCTGAATACCATCCATTCAACAAGTATTTATTGAGTCTTGCTATTTACTAGCACTGCAAAGAGAGGGAGAGACATGAGAGAACAATTTCTTTAAAGATTTGTTTTTCCAGTTCTTCTTCTTTGAGGATATGGGACACTGTGGGAAATATTGTTTTGGGCTACAGAAGAGACTTTGATGAACCCTTCTTAGGCTTCTGTTCTTAGCAGGCTAATGAGTCTAGGCTGAGAAAAGTGGGTTCAAAAGATCACTAAAACTTAAATCTAATACTGGCAGAGTGTCATACTCCTGTAATCCCTGGTACTCAGGAAGCTAAAACAGGAGGATCACAAGTTTGAGGCCAGCATGGGCAATGCAAGGAGACTCTGTCTCAAAAAACACACCTGCTCATGCAGAATGGAGCTCTTCAAATGCCTAACAACTGAGCCTATTGGTTGGCACTACCCACAGTCAGGGAGGGTACTCCCCTCTCAATTTGCTGATCTGCATGCCAGTCATCCTTATAAACATCCCACAGACATATTCAGAAGTATGTTACTAAATTTCTAGGCTTTTTTAATCCAGTAAAGTTGACATATCAGGATTACTGGTCACAGTCCCCTCCCAAAGTGGGCCTACTTAGTTCTCACTCAACAACCCTCTCTGCCACTGACTCTTTTTTTGTAGCTCTCAGGCCTCTTTGAGGTGTGTTTCTAGATGGCGGGGGGGGGGGGGCATGACGAATGGATCTACTAGAGCCTAAGCCACCATAAAAGTCTTTTTAAGGGTGATATATTTTGCTAACATCAGGGTATTTTAAGCTGTAACACAAAAGTACTAAGCTGGCCAGAATGTGTGGTAATCAGTAGATTTGGCTCTTAGAACAGTTTCAGGTGAAATAACATGCAGAGTCTTCCCAATTTATTAAAGTTAGCTAGAATCTGACAGCAAATCTGTAGCCATACAATTAAAGGCAGCCACAGGAGACCTCAATGTCAGTTTCTTATAAGATTTCCTTAATTTGATTGTCTAAATGTTCTTATGGGCCGTTTATTGTCTTCCACCCCCTAAACCATGCCAGCATTGACAAGGCGGACTTTGACATTTCTCTAAATATAGGACTCACTCTAATGGTGTTGCCCACGTCTTTGTTTCTATTTATGTTTTTCTACCTACAGTACTCCTCACTTGGAACTGAACTCATGCTTTAGGATAAAACTCAGACATCATTTCTTTAGGAAATCTCTGCCTGAAGGTTTCTCAGTGGCTTTACTATTAAAATTTGGGCAATATTTCACTGGAGTTACTTGTTTTGTCTGCCTCTGCCACCAGACTGTAAACCTCTGAAAGAAGAGCCCAGCTCTTCACCTGCGGGTCACCAATTTCAAGCACCAGACTTGCTACAATCTAGCTGATAAACTGAAGAAAACTCAACTAAAGTCAATCAAGTTCTGCAAAGATTATGTCATAGATATGTAGAATTGCAAATCCCCAAGGAAGGTAGAAATCAATGCATTCAGGAGTGCTGAATCACCTATTAACATAGAAAATAAAGGCTGCATTTGCAAATGCTACTTTTAGGAAAGAATTGCATTAGGGGAAAAGGCAAAGTTTTTACAGAGATCTCTACCCACTGTTCTCATAAAGCCTAAGCATGAATCTTCACTGTGGGTCTCCAGCAGGTAAGGTACGGGTTCTGCACACTTTTCAGAAATTTTAATTGTAGATCCACCCATCAAGAAAACATATCAGAATGGCCTGCAGTTGTCTATTTAACTTTTCAGTCGAGCCTAGAGACCTTACATACACAATTTTTTGTATATGAGAATGGATTAGCTTAATAAGCGTCTATTATAATTTTATTGGTGAAATTATAAAAAAATGAATACCAACAGCCATCTTTATAAATCAGGGTCATTTGAACTTAAATTTCGTGTAGGACAAGGAATTAAAGCATATGTTAGTGTATGTAATACAGGGCAGGAGAAACAGTTGTGTTACAGAAATAAGAGCATGTAGCTCTTGAGTTATGGAGAAAATGTCTTTGGTTAATGCTCATGTTCCAATTCTTCCATTATCTGAATATAGGAATCACCTGCCCTTGGAGTCTGTGAAGTCAAATAATCAATATCATTATATAATTATAAATCAAAATCCTTGTTTTCTGAAATAGCTAATGGTAATATGTGATCTGAATTATCTCAAAAAGAAGGAAAAATAATATGCAGAAAATTGAATCCAATTATTTTAATTTGTAAAAAGCAAATAATTGCTAGTGGTTGCAGTTTTATCATTATTATTTTATAATTATAATGTTTATTTGAGCCTTCAACAAGCGGTATCCCTACACTAATGCACTATTCCACCTATGAAAACTACTGATGTCACTCAACCTATTCATCTTTTTTAGATTAAGAAATTCAAATCTGATAAGATTGTGGCTTGATAAAGTCCACCAGATATTAGAAAAAATAATTTTTATCTTATTATCTCATAGTTGATCCTGTGATTTAGCTTACATTTTTCTTCCCTTGTCCTGTTACTAATTTACCTCTCAAAGCTAAGTCTTCTTTTCTCTCTGTGGATAAAGTTTGGGAAGGTATACTTTGCATATTTGAAAATAAATACAGAAATGTAATCCAATAAGAGAAAATGGATTTGGAGGAAATGTGATTTCAACTTTCATATTGTAGCATCAAATGCCTTGATGTGTGAATATCTGTGTGTTTTATTTTGTTGTATGAAAAAAGAATATAATGGAATCTCTTTCACTTCACTTCAGGCACTACTGCATGGGGACTTCATTGCAAGTAACCGAAAGACTGAAAAGTAGTGTATTATTAGCAGATGAATTTTGTTTGCTGAGCTCCCGGTAGTACAGTGTACCAAAGTGCTGACTGAGCACTGAAAAGAGGATAGGCTGATAATGCTCTGCAAGCAGACTCCCGTTATTCCTATGTAATTATAGACAATAGAGCATTGGTGCCAACCATAGCTATGGAGCAGGGCTTCTTTGTAAGAATGATGATATTAAAGTGGAAAAAATGTTATTTCCACCTTTCCTCACTCCCCAAGCACAAATAGAGGGAGGGAGGGAGGTGGGGGGGGGGGGAGAGATTCCTCTGAATATATATCATCAGTTAATCATCACACCTCTAGGGAAATGGGCACCAAACCAAGTGATGCCCATGGGTCATGGAGACAGAAACTGTTTCTATGAATAGCATCACCAATGGAAAGAGGTTTTTTTGGAAGGCATGCTTAATATTTTCTGACATTGCCTCTGCACTTCACTTTTGCTTCAATGCCTTATGTTAGATTGATGGGGTGTTATATTCTTGCTCTTGTACCACCTGGTGCTGTAAACTTGGACAATTGGCTCAACTCATTTGAGTTTTCTTTTCTTCACCTGAAGCTGGGGGATCAATACTTATCATACAGTGGAGTGATAATAATTAAATAAGGGAATAAATGAGAGGCATTTAACATAGCGACTGGTGAAAACTATGTGCTGAATAAGGTGAGGCTTAAGCTTGTAATATAAATGAGACTATTATTTTAATAATGAAAAATATTTAGAAGTCCAAGAATTAGAATATCACTGAATTCTTATGTAAAATATTTAAAGACATAAAATAGAATAATACAGAAAAAAACATTCACTGTGTAATCTCTAAAGTAGTAACACAGGGAACATTTAGAAGCTCAACTGAAATTTCTACTGAATCAACGTATTTCTTTTTAATCAAACCACTGGTTGTCTTATATGTGCTCCAGCGTCTGAGAAGAGCAGATTTCACAGTGTAAAATGTTATTTTTTGTTGTTGTTATTGAGTGTCTGCTATGTGCCAGGTACTGTAATAATCTCTTTCATGTTTATTAGATCATTTATTCTTTACAAAAATGCAACGAGGCAAAGGGTTAATGACCATTTTTAAAATGAGAAAATTGTTGAAGAATTCCGGCAACACTATTTGAAATTGTCTGAGCCAATTTTCAAAGCAAGAATTGTTTTCCTAAAGCCCTTTCATGCTTTTCATTATTTAACACTATGTGTTTGCTTTACTCGAAGTCCCACAACTCTCAGATTAGAGTTTGAGGATGGTTCATTATAGATATTTACAAATTGAGGGTAGAAAAAATAGTTAACAATTGGGAAATATTGACACAGCTTTTATATGGAAATTCACAGAATCAAGAATGAAGGGAGCTGCAATGAGAGAAGATGAGAATTTTGTTAAAAATATAAATGTAGCTGAGTCAATTTCCTCATGGAACAGATTGTGGAAATAAATTCTCCCATCGTATTTTTCTTAATTCCTTTTACAATGATTTTTCCACTGGCCAATATCAACTAGAATCTATTGATGTGGTCTGTACAGGTATCATCCTTACAATCATGGCACAGAATGTTATGAAAAGTTGTAGGAACATCTCCCTAAGTACACATGATGATTAATATGCATTTTAACAAGACAAGAAAATAGATCTGGGAATGATGGTGCATGCTTGTAATTTCAGCACTCTGGGAGGCTGAGCCTTGCAGATTGAAGGATCAAACCCAGCCTGGGTAACTTAGCAATTTAGGTGGACCCTGTCATAAAAAGAAAAATGTTGAGAAGGGCTGGGGATGGAGTGCAGTGTGAAGGTCTTGGTTGAATCTGTAGTACTGATTAAAGACAAAACACAGATGAGAAAATATACACCAGAAATTATATAGTATAGTTTATTCAAATATAATAAACTATATGAAAACACACACAAATATATGAGCCCATATGAATGGACTGGAAGAAAAATTCAAACTTTAATATTTCTATTGCCATGTGTAGAAAATCATACCATTATTTTCAACATCTTAAAGTATATCCCTATCTAGCTTGTTTTTCCATATTTTATTATTTTTATATATCTAAAGGAATACTTTAATATAATGAAATACTCATTTATTATATTATATAATGAAATAAATATTATGAAGAGACTTTTAGTGGAAAATAGAGATATCTTACTCCAGCCTTGCTTTCATAAAATGGTAAGTTTTGACTCATTTAGCTGCTTCTTACAAATTTTTTCTGTATATCTAAATTAGATATGAAAATGAGATCCTTCTTGGTTTGTTAAATTCATATATTATGTATTGATCATCTGTTATAGTATCTGGGTAATTAGGTTTTTTATATCTCTGATTTCTTCTTCACCTCATTCTAATATTTTATATCCCAATTATTGTTTAAAATCAATACGGTGCATGTTAATGTAAATTCTAATTATAGCTAAGCCAAATATTACATAAACCTTCTCAAACATTATTTTCACCTGGGATTAATTATTTAACTTGTTTTATTTATACAAGTGGTTGTCTGGGTATCTATTTTTTGAAACATTTCTAGAATATATGTCAACTACTTAGTAGCAGACAAGTATTAAATTATCTAATATGATTATTTGCGTCTAACTTTCCAGTAAAGGATTTTTCTTCCTGCCAAACTCTAGACCTGAAATACAGCCAAGTACATATGGCAATGATAAAGTTGGATCCCAGTTCCCTATCACTTCAAGGGCAGGACTGTTGTTCCTCTAAATACATATGGTAAGTCGTGTCACATCTCACCACATCATAAAATTTTAAACCTAAATCTTGGATCCTAGAGGATTGATGATTCCACAGAGCGTTGAGCTGTTAAGATCAAGCTGAGATAAACCACTGCTACATTATATGACTATAATATGAAGCTCCTTAAGATGCCAAGTGAAGGGCTGGGTTTTCTACACACATACACTGAAATTCCCACCAAGCAAAGTACTGAGTCTCTTTTCCTAATTCTGGTGTTCAATTCAGCTAAGTTTCCAGCGTTCTGACATTGAAAGCAGGGAACAAATGGGAGCCTATTGCCTACTATTACTTCTATGATATTTCCTCAGTAAATGCTCCTCCAATAAGCCTGTGTATGTGCACTTACTGATTATTTGTCCTTGTTTTCCTAGCCAGTATTTACCCCTATGTTACAACCCATAACATAATTCTTCCCCTGAGCCTCTTGTGTTAATGCTGCAATTTACACCAGTTGCTATCTCCAAGATCTACAATCAAAATTTGAGATTGCCAAAATCCTTGTAAATCTATCTACCTTTTTTTTGATGTAGAGCACTATTTTCCATATCTCATTAATTCATTTTCTTTTACTTCGTGTTCACTAACACAAATTTTTCAGTACTACCCACAAGGAATGTTTACACAATTTTTACCCTTTCTTATTCCACTCTTTCACTTGATTGATAATTGAATGTGCTTTAGAAATGTATGATACAAGTATTTTTAAATGAGAATTCTGAAGGCATTGTTGTGATACATTTTATAATCCAATTAACAAGTCCAATACTGTATGTATTCACATTGTTTTAAAAATGATCTGTTGGTCTCTCCAGAGTCAGTAAAGATTATATCAGTATTTCTGATGTTCTAAAACTTTACAGCTGTGTACCTCAGGTTTTGTGTGTGTGTGTGTGTGTGTGTGTGTGTGTATGTATACACATGGGTGTAGTCACACACTTTTATTATTTTGTTTTCTTTTGGTTCTTTAAAACCCTCTTAAATTTATTCTCATTTATTTTTGTTTTCTCTGTTTAAAACTCAAATTAAAAATTGAGCCTACCTTTCAAACTGTTTTTTATTTGTTTATATATTTTCTACATCTTTTTGCTATTCAGTTGCTCTTCACACATTCTCTCAGTATGCACTTTCAAATTTTCTCATGATCAAGGATATATATATTTATATATATTCATATATATATATGAAACTTTTTTATTATTTCAAAGTTGCCATTTGGTCTTTTAATTTTATTTTACCTTATTTGCATGCTCGATATCTCTCATATTGGAGAATTTCAAAAATATGTGACTATTTTTGTTTATTTTTGACATTGTATTTAGGAGAAATATTGATGACCAATTATACATAGTTTGCATTCTATACACAGTTGACTGATAGTCTTTGAGATATATGTGTCAGGTATTTCCTGACTGCACATTTTCTTTAGAGAAGAATCCTCCAATACCTTCTTTGTGTATAGAAAAGTCACATGCCATAAATTTTATGAATAAGACTGATAAGGAGAAATTTTCTCCATAACGTAGCATGTTAATGGTTACCTGTTAAAACTTTAACCATTCCAGTCTCTCAACACTGCAGCTTCACATTATGATTAGTGTAGCTGAGTCCAGATTTTTAAAATAAATATCTCTAAGTACTAGCCTCTTACTTCTCTGTAAGAAGAGAGTAATCGGCAGAGGAATATGTCATCTTCCAACTCTGTGGGATGAAACAGAAACTAGAGAGAAAACAATTTCTCTATAAACAGGTGTAAATAGATACTGTAGATAGGGCAGAAACGATATTATTTTTATATATATATATGTATATGTTATATACGCAGAGATCCAGAGAAATCAGAGATATGTATAGATATATGTATATATATAATCATTTTGTTGAACACAATACTGACAAGAATAAATTTAATATTAAACATGAATTTATGCATACGATGTGGTCAGAGCCATGCCAAAATTAGCACTAAAAATCCCCGAAAGAAATCGATTAAAATGTACTGTATTGGTCTGATTTTTCTTGCTGGGAAAAATACCTCACATTCACAAATTTTAGGAGGAAAGGTTTAATTTGGCTCATGGTTTCAGAGGAGTTGGCCCATTGTCAGCTGGCTTCAAGGCAGGAACATCATGGCAGTAAGACATGGCACAGCAAGGCTGTTTAGTTGATGGTGGCCAAGAAGCAGAGCAGGGGAGCATTGCCAGAGAGGAAGGGACATAGACCCCAAGGGCACATCTCCATTATCCACCCAGACACACCTAGAAATGCGTGTTACTACTCCTCCTTCATAGTTCCTAAGTCAGTTAGGATAAGAATGAAATTTAACTGTCACAGGTACCCAATGACTGGGTATTTGAGTTAAAGAACTGTATGATTGTAATTTATTTCCTACTTTTCAAATATTGTGTGAACATTCCTACTACTTCTAAATCGAAATTGCAGCATAATTCTTTTAAAAATAATAATAAGGAGATAAATACTCGGTATTTTAAAGGTAAAAAGAGCTCCCCAAACTCTTTTCAGAGTATTGTCTCCTGCCCATTTACCTACCAACTCCCAAAGACGTCTCTAGTTTGTATAAGAAGCCACTCTCATTATTGACTGTTTCCATTCATATTTTTCAAAACAGTTTAAAAGTGCTAAGGGTTAGTCTGCCTTTTCCTAAGGTCTAGATTGGACTGTTACATCACGATGTCTCCATTCTGGTGCTATTGACATTTTGGGTTAGATAATTCTTGGTTGGGGGGAAGGGTCATGTTCTGTGTATTTGGAAAGTTCAGCAGCTTCTCAGCTTTTACCCACTAGATGCTAGTAGTATCTTTTTCTGAACTGTGGCAGACAGATATGTCTCTAGTTATTGCCAAACATCCCACCACCATTTGCAGACAACAGTCTTGCTAGCTGTGTGACATTGGGCAAGTTATAAGTTTTGTATTTCCTGTTTTTAGGCTACTTACATATTACTCATAGAGTTTTGGTTATTAAATGTGTCTTGGCATATTAACTTTTACATTATTTGGTAAATTCTAGATAATCATTGGCTGTGAAGAGAAAAACAATAATTATTGTTAATTAGAGACTATTATTGTTTTGTGCTGAAATATGGCCCTCAAATATTCCTTTACTCACCATGGCTGGTGTCTTGATAACAGGGGTATTTGGACCTATGTATACATTGGGAAGCACCATGGGAAGGGAAAAACAGAAATAATAATGATAACTTCTATGAGTCAGAGGTGTCAGAAAAGCCACAGGAATTAGGCTACTAGAAATTTCATAGTTCTCTGAAGAAAATAATTCTGTAAACAACTTGATCTCAGTCCTACAGATTTCAAAAGGATAAAATGAGCAACTTATGTTGTTTACAGCATGCATGTATTAGTATTACCACCAACTGGTGGTAGTTTGTTGTAGCAGCTCTAACAAACTAATACAAGTATTATTGTTATTGTTATTTGTTCCTTCCTTAATTTACCTATGTTCTGCAGCAGTCGGCCCTTTTGTAAAATGTTAAAGGTGCTGTTTCTTTGCAGAAGCATGACAGAAGAAACAAAAAAATTGAATTAATCTTTAACAACCAACTTAAGAGTTTATTTTGAAAGTATCAAATGAGATCAGATTTTGATTCAGGTTACACATGTTAAAAAGTTGAAATTTTAATCTCATTACATTAGATTTATTCAAGTTTAGAAAGCATCAGGGACTTGCATAGTCACTTTGGAAATTTTTTGAATACAGCAGTATTGTAGAATTTTGAATTTCCTTTTTTAGGCTACTTACATATTACTCATAGAGTTGTAATTATTAAATGTATATGATATAACTTGGGATGTTAGCTGATACATTATCTAGCAAATGTTAGACAATTTCTTTTCTTTAGAAAAAAACTACTTTCTTGGACCTTACTGTGGAAATTATGCAAACTGTTTTATTTGCTAGTTTTGTCATTTTGCTCCAAGACTTACCTCAAGTCAGCTTACTTTTATAGACTTCAATTTTCTCAACTACAAATAATATGACTGATTTGGACTAAATGATCTATGGATTCCCTTGCTGCAGGAATATTTTATGTAGAGAAATAGTGAGACAGCGAAGAAGCAATAGCTAATGATACAATTTTGGCTATGTGTCAAAAGTATAAATTATATGTAATACCCATTCCAAGTGCTCCTTGAAAGATGTAAAACATATCTTGTGGCAAAAATAGCTATTAACACTGTAGAATGGGCCATTTGTGGACAATAACACATGCTTCTCATGCTAATACTCAGGAACTGATATGGGACGATGTAAGGTTCAAGGCCAGCTTGGTGACACAATGCATTAAAAATCAGGCCTGCCTAATAGTAAGACTGTCTCAAAAGAAGGAAGGAAGGAATAAAGGAGAGAGGGAGGAAGGAGAGGGAGAGAGAGAGAGAGAGAGAGACCACGATGGACTTCAATATTAGGTTTACAAATACATGTGCACATGCACAGAGACACTATAGACACATACATATTATGGATTGTGGAACCACACTTACTTAATAATTATAGTGCAAGGGAGTAAAGTGTTGATATCATTCTTTAGCAGAAAACGCATGTAGACTTTCTAAGGCCTCTGGCAGAATGCAAGACTTTTCTCATGAAATGGGAAGTTTATGCAGTAAGGGATCTCAGGATTTAGTGATCCCAAGTATCATCATCTTTAGTTAAGGTTAATAAATAAGTGTTTGCTTTCCAGTGTAATATAATTTTATTTTTTTGCCTATTGTTTTGGCCCAGTTATTTCATGTGTGATGTAAAGGAAGGTGATATTACTATGTCCAAAACCAGAAATCAACCAAATATCTCCTATAAAAGACTCCTAAAATGAATGTGATAAATGTGCTATACAGACCTAAATATCATCAAAATAATGTTAACACTGGAAATCGAGTTTAAAAATATAACATCCCAAGTGTCACAGCTAGTAATAAATGTACTTCATGTTATTCTAAAATGATCAAGAATTTTACTTTTTATTCTTTAGTATACTGTGTAATAGAATAGGTTGATAAATAATAAATGGGTGGAGAGATAGAGGGGAAGATAGATATATACTTGACATAGTCACCCAAATGCATTGTTTTCATGATGCCATTAGCAAATATTTGGAGGTAACATATTTTTTACTTTTTATGGTGAAAATGCCTCAGATGAACCTTGAGTTTAACATTAAAATATTGCATAATTTTGTTATTCTAAATTGGATATTTCTGTAAATCTATCTTTTAAAAAAGTTATGCCAAGAATTTTATTAGATTTATTGCAGTTATCTTTGGGAAAAAGAAAAAAAATATTTAAAAATGAGTTTGAGATAAAGAGAAAGGTGAAAGTGAATAAAATAGGGCTGAAGAAGGCAGGAGAAAGAGAGAGGGAGAAAAAGAAGAGAGAAAGGAAGGGAATGGGAGGAGACAGGAGGAGAGAAGAGAAAGAAGAGAAGAGAAGAGAAAAATGAAAAGAGAAATGAAAAACAGGTAAATCTCATCCTTGAACTGAAAGGCCTGTCTCCTTCAAGACTGGCTATTCTTACTAAGATTCTTAACTGACAGGACTCTCTCTGACAATGACATTCATTCAGATGGAACCATAGATTAAAGAGTAAGAATGGAATCCAAGTTAAATTTCAAAGAAAAGATATTTCTCCCAAATTATTATAAATATTATGTTTGCAGAATTAATATAAAAGTCTTTATACTCTAGTTTTTTTTTTCTTTGGAGGATTTTAAGTTCAGACAATTTGGTTTGAGTGTCCCCCAAGAGTTTATGTGCTGAAATTTAATTTTCATTGTGAGGTACTAAGAGTCTGGAATAAAAATCCAACAATAATGTTTAGAAATAAGATTTTTGGAAAATAATGAGGAACTCCTGATTAAATTCTAATGGTTTTGTCATAGGGAGAGAACACCACACACACACACACAGAGGCGTACATGTACTCTATGTCTCTTGACATATGATCCTCTACCATACTGGAACTCTGCCAGCAAAAGCACTATCACCAGAAGTGGCCCCTAGATATTGAATCTTTATAACTTTGACAAGAAAAATCATTTTACTTTCCATTCTAAAACAGGTTCAGGCATATTCCAACAACTCCTACCAAAGTGTATTTTCTGCATGGTATCAGAAAAATCCTGCCCAACTGCAGGTGCTGATTGTACATCATTGGGCACAAGAGTTAACTAAAATATTTTCTTCATCTTCTTCTTCTATTTGGGCCAGGGATTTACCTCAGTGGCTCCAGTGCCTGCCTCATAAGCGCAAGGTCCCAAGTTTGATTCCCAGTACCAAAAAATAAATAAATAAACCGAGACATTTTCAGAAATTAAAATTGAGGCTTTAAAAGATGAAATTTTCACATTTGGTAGAAAAGAAACAACTGGAAACAACTCGTATAGGTTTGTGTTTACTACGAGGGATGTTGTGGCTTCTAAACGTGTGCAATTAAGCCATTAAGAACACAATACAGCTTGTTTCATTGACAGTGCACACTGGAGCACATCTAATCCCTCAAGACACCACCTCTTTCCTAGGAAAAGCCCGATGTTTACCCATTGGGATTATATTCAGTTTGTTCCTACTTGATTAGTTTGTCACAAGGAATACAGCATGTGGCACGATTATGTTTTAATTTGAATACCTGAATTTCCCTCATGTAACCCCACCACTAAGAAAAGCAATGCAGATTTGTGTGTTTCTCATGTAATGTTTGTTATGTAGTCAGTTTTATTTTTCTAATTGATCATTGTAACATTCGACAATGTACAAGAGCCATTCTATGCCAGTAGCACTAGCTGGAAATTAGAATTTGGGCATGTCATAGGATAGCATAGAGAAAAGAGGGGAGCCATAATAGGAAAGGCAAGAGTGTATGATTTTATCCTTCAATCCTACACAACACTTGGCTGACAGTGTACCAGACAAAATGAAATGTGCCTCTTGTTTTTAACAAATTGACTCAGTGATTAAATTTGAGTATTATTATTTTATATTTTGTTTCTGTTTTCACAATATGTTAAGCATTTTTTTCTCTTTCTTGCAATACCTCCCTCCCTCCTTTTCCCTTCTCTCTCTCTGACTCTCTCTTTCTCTCTCGCTCTCGCTCTCTGGGTGTCTGTCTCTCTTTCTCTCTATGTTATTGCAAGATTGAAGATAATTTATCTCAGGCCTAAACTAGGACACCCAACATGTGCTGCGTGAATAAATACGTAAATATTAGTTCAGGAATATAATTTCAGGATTATACCTCTTGCATTCTCACGTACTTTTCTCAGTGTAGACCCAGACATGCCAATGGTGTTGATTATTATGCCTATAATGAACTTTTCAAATAAATACTTTCAGATCAAAATTCCTCTGACCTTTGAGTCTGTGAATATTTCAGCCAAATTGTTATCTATCAGTACGATCCACTGGCTCCAGACCGTGTAGTTTCAAAACCTTTTACATGCCGTCTGTCTCCAATAATATATTTAATATCATATCCTTGTCAACTGACAGCTGAACTCTAGTAATTGTTTTCTGCTTCTGAATTTTGCTGTCTTTAATCCTCTACTTTGGGCTGATCTTCTGACATATATGGTGGTTTTACCATAGATAGATACATTTAGAGAGTATACCGTGGGAAAGAATGGATTGTAATTCCTTCCCTCAGAAAAATGCACACATAAGGCCAGATGGCCATACTTAAAAATTTTCACGAAATAGTACTAATATTAAAATCAGAAAAAAATCATGTAATTTAATTCCAGACTTCAAGCAATGAGATTCAGATTATCTTAGTTGCTGGTAACTGATGTGAAAAGAATCGAGCAAAGGGAAAAACCAGAAATCAACCTGAATAAATCTGTAAAAGTAGGGAATTAGCAGGTAGTGTAAATAAGCTCTGGAATTTTCAGCCTTTGTTGTAACTATTACACTCCTTTTAATTAGTATCTATTTTGTGAGAAATATCTACTTAGATGTTCAAGTACATGACAAGGAAATACTTTCATTAAATAATCATCTTTATGACATATTTTATATTCTGTTTTTCTATATTTCTGTCAAGTAGAATATTAGCTTATAACAAGTAGAGATGGCATTTTATTTATTACATTAATTCAAATTCTAAGATATGAGACACAGGAAGTGGCAGTGAATGTTAGTTGGATTGATGCTTGAAAATTTATCATCAGGCAGCAACAAGAAATTTACTTGAATAAATAAAAAGTGTAATTATGACAAAACTGCCCAGTAGGTTTACTGAAATGTTTTACTGACATAGATTAAGAATCAGCTTCTCCTTCTCTGCAAATCCTTGTCTCTCTATCCCTTTGTAAGGTAACATATCAGCACCACCCTAAGAGGCACTCAGCAAACCTTTGAGGACTTTAGAGACAGGTTCTCAGTGAGGGGATGTGAGAATGATATCATGCTGAATTCTATTCACTTCCGACAGAGGCCTACCCCATCCCTGAAACAGTGGGTATTCCAAAACAGCAGCCAAGACAGATAGCAACTGCAGGGAGATCTCTTCCTGCTGATGACAGAAGCCTTTTTAAAATGAAACTCATTGATCCTCTGTAAGTAAATGTTGCAATTGTGAATTCTCACTCCATGATATTGAAGCTAAACCCCTTCTAAGAGAAGTCACGCCTAATCCACTAAGCTGACTTTATTGAACAAATGGATAGTGCCCCACATCTTTTAGCAATGCGTTCCTGGAAAGGCTTTTTTCCAGGATGTGAATCCGTTTCACGTGAATCATGTAGTTACCTGTCTCACAGAAGCAGATCCATTAGGCAATAACCTTTGAGGAGGGGAAATGTCATACTTTTACTGGCTGAAATGAATCGCTTGCTAAGATTTCTGCCTTGAGGCAGTTTCTCTTAAGGTAACTTCTGCTTCACAAAATCAACTGTTGTCAATGGAAAGTTTAGTATTACTAATTAACTTTCTAAAAGCAAATATTAATATAACTCAGAACCATAGAACTCCATGATTCAGAGATGCATCAGAAATTATCTGATGCTGTATATAGGGTACTTAAATTCCTACCCAGATTTTCTCATGTGAAACCTTTATTAGAGACCTATGAGCAATATTTTGACTTACTATGAGCAATTATTTGACTATGAGCAATTGTTTGACTTGCTCTAGCACAAAAGATGTGTGACTTTTACACGAAATGTCCTAAATACTGGAGATTTATGCAGATTGTATGGCCACAATGACTAGTTTCAGTGATAAGGATGACAGGAGCAATCATTTTCTGATTGAGATTTAACTGATATTTATTGAATGTACATTTTATAACAGGCACAGAGCTGATGGATTTCCACACGGGTGCATTTAAACTTCACAAAAAATCCCTAAAGTGTCTGATATTTCCCCTATTTTATAAATTATGATATGTAAACACGGACAGTTTGAGAGTTTTGCCTAAGATCACAGAAGTAGGAAAAGTAGGAAAGGAAAGACTAGAAACAAGATTTCCTAATTCCAATCCAAATGCTATTTCCTTTGCCTTCAGCAAGTGATCTCTTACTCTTTCTGTGTTTATTTTATGAGATTTAAAATATTATTCTCAAACAGTGTCTGGAAATTTCTGTTGATTTCTATTTTCAAAACTTATCTAATTTTATTAATATTTCAAATATGTATATCTTTTGTAATTCTCATATTGCATGAAATATTTTCTTCTATTATTTAATTTACAGGTCATCATATTACTGTCTTTTTTTATAAATAAAGCTTTATTAGAACATAGCAGAACCTGTGTGTTTACATTTTTCTATGGCAGCTTTTTGTTTTACCGTAGCAGAGCTGTAAAGTCTGCAACATTTGTAATTTGGCCCTTTACAGATTCCTACCATAGGAAAATGTGAATTTTAACCCTGATTATGAGCTTTATATTACTACTAATTTACTTGTGTAGTTTTTTTCTTTCCTTTATTGTGTTATTATGGCCCTAGATAAGGCTGACATGGCTACATATAACACATATTATTTTCTAACATATTTTCTAAAATAGTTGTTCTCCCTTGATTAAAGTGATGGAATTCATTCACAGCAATTATTTGTGCTTGTGTGCACATGGGTAAGGGTGCATACTTTAAAATGTTAACAAATCTTTTTTTGGAAAAGATTGAGTTTGCTTCTGAATATTAACATACGGATAATCAATCTATCTACATATACACGACTCTGCTGTTTCTCATTCTTCACCTCTTATGCTACCCGCTGCTACAACAACCAGCTTCTCAGGTACACACGTCGTGCAGCCTGTCTCACTGAGCTATTTCCCCTGCTGCTCCCAAGGTTTCTCTGATGTCATAATGCAGCATGTCAAAAGGTACCTGCTCTTCCACAGTACAAACTGGAAGAGCAAGGGAATTAACTCCCGGTCAATCCCTGACCAATAAGGTAGAAGAGTTACATGAATAAGTTGTCCCATTTTTTGTCCAAGGATGTACAGCTCTAGATCTCTAGATGTTTTCAGAGACATAGAAACCCATATGTCTGTAATGACGACTTTTTTGATTATGCATGCTTAGTTTAGCTCTTCCCTCATTTAACCAAATTTCTTATATTCTATTCTTGGGATTATTTTCTGGAATAACTGCATTGACACTCTCACTCAAATCACAGAATACAGAACTTGTATGTATATATGTTTAAACTGTGAACACTTAGTTTATAGTTGGCAAATGAGAAACAAACCCCCAGCAATCTCTCTTTACTGTGACTTGGTATTTTGTCACATTTAGTTACATTATCTTGGACCTTTAGAGAGTCTTATGATTCCTTTCTAAGATAATATGTTAGAAAGTTACTATTGATGTGCAGAGCTTCCACTGAAAATTAAATCTGTCTGTAATATACAGTATACATGACACTATGTAGCTGAAGTATCATGTGTATACAGTGAAGTGTAAGTACTCACAGACATCCACAGAGAACAGGGTATCACAGAAATATATTTTCAATAGCATATTACCTATTGCACACATCAAGAATGATAACATTTAATAGTACATAATAACATTTTGATAATATGTACAATAGTGTTATATGAAGACTAATGGCATAGAAATAGTTGAGGTGGCATACAATATCAGCAAAACCACAAACAGGAAAAAATTTCAATAGAACAAGAATACTAATACCGAAGTAGTGATATGTTTTTGGCCAAGGTTGTGAAATGAGTTTTATTTATTAGAACTCATTGTGTTTACTTTGTTACTAGGTTCTTATATTTTAAAACTGGAAATGTTGCTCTTCACTTTTTGGACAGAGAAATAAAGTTATGTGAAACACGCTGCTGTATTCAAATTACGGATTTGTGGTAATATCAAAGTTTGTTCCACTGGGACAATGTCTCATCACTGGACAGCAAAGTGGTATTTATCAATCAGGCCCTAATTCAGCTGGCATCGCCAAGGATAAGAGACAATAGAATCTCCTGCAAGTTTAGAGAAGAAACAGACCTGCTCTTTAAACTGATGTTTCTTCTACTCACCTTCCATAAAATTTCATGTCATAATATTACACCTTTACTCTGAAAAGGTATTTTTATGTCAGTTCCAGAAATTATGATGTCTACTGCTATAAAATTTGTCCTTGATCCACAAAAGAGAGGCTTCTAGAAAAAATATATTACCTCAACACAATTTAGTGTGACCGAGAAATTACAGGGCCTAGACTCAGACTTTCCTAGGTCTATGTCTAGGTTGTTTGCATGTTTATATATGTTCTTCTCTGACTCTCTGTCTCAACTCTTGTAGATGAGTTTTCTATTTCTGTTGTAACAAATTTCCACAAACTTAGGAGCTTAAAACAAATAAACAAAATGATTATTATATTATAGTTCTTCAGAAAAGAAATTAGCCGCATATCTCAACAAGATAAATTAAGGTATTAACCAAGCTCTGTTACTCATTTTTGTTGTTGTTGTTGTTTCAGAGGGTCTAGGAATGAATTAGCTTCCTTGCCTATTCTTTCTTCTGAAAGGTAGCCATATTCCTTGGTTGCTGTCTCTTGTCTTTGTTCATTTTGTATTTTTTAACACACACCTAGAGCAGACTGAGATAAAGTCATTTCTAAAGAGCAAACATTTATTTGATTCATAGTTCTAGAGGTTGAAAAGTACAAGATTAAGGAGCTGCATTTGTCAATCTTGCTGGGTACATGTATGGCAGAAGGTGTGTGTGTGTGTGTGTGTGTGTGAGAGAGAGAGAGAGAGAGAGAGAGAGAAACTTACAATTTTATAAACAATCCACTCTCACAATTGCCATTAAGCCAGTAATTTAATTACATGGGCAGAGCCTTCATTAGGCCCACTTCTCAACAGTGTTTCATTGAGGACGAAGTTTCCAACATGAGTTTTGGGGAACACATTCTGTTGCTCTGTATTAAATTCAGGAACACAATTTCTCTGACCATTTTGCTTTTATAGTTACATAGCTACATCCTCCTCTAACATGGCTGGGAAATGTTTTCTACTTTTAAGAGTTGTGTGAATAGATTGGGTCCACTCACCCCTGCAGTTAGAGATTCCATGTTAGAGATCATGTTACAACATCATGGATAATAATCTTAATCTGAACAATCACTTCTTCCATGTGAGATAATAAATTCACAGGTTCTGTGCATTAGGGTGTGGTTGTGTTTGGGAGAAGGGCATAATTCTACTTATCATTCTCGTGCAGAGATTAAAATATCTCCATCAGGTCACACACTTAATTTAACCAAGTGGTACACATAAAGTGCCTACCACTCTCTAGCACATAGTGGTTGATATATAAGTATACATTTTGTCCCAATTTGCCTATTGTCTTTCAGGTATTTAATAACAATGAAATCTTTATGAGTCAGAGGTATAAGAATATCATGAAGACCACACACTACCACATTCTTTGGTGTTGATACTAAACCAAGAAGAAACACAGATTAAGGAGCAAGAGAAAATATTTCCTTTTAGTCAATATTCAGGTGCATAAAGATTATAAATCTGTGAATTAAGGAAAAGATATATAATATATTGATGCTTTTTATCCCTACTATCTATATGTTTTCATCATTTGTTAATCATGTATTTTTACATCCATTTTACTACTAATGACATACCTGTAAGGCAATAATTGCTTTTTCTTATCCTTTACAGTAATTCTGTAGGAAATCTTATTTTTGAGCATGTGTGTACTTGAATAGCAGTTTTACCATAATTCTTACAAATAATTACTTATATTATGTACAACTTCTTCATATAATATTTCATATAATGTTTAAATATAGTCTAAGCAATGTTGTGCAGTGTGAAAATGAATATACATATATTTTTATACGTTAACATATAAATAAATACATATATGGATTATGTTTGATTTCTTTGTTGTTAATAAGATAATTCACTGTGTTACAATAACATTTTGATTGCAATTAATGCTCAGTATTTGGCAACATGTATATGTATATATATGTGTGTGTGTGTATGTGTGTTTATACAAATACATACACACACAACTGAGTTTATACACTGTTTTTTACCTCTGTCATTGAGTGTCATGTCACTCATTCCTAAAATACTCCACAAATCATGAGATAATAGCAAAATGGTTGTGATTTTAAAATATTAAATTTTATAAATCTCTATTTCATGCAAATTGATAATTAAGTGATGTTGAAAGCAATGGTGATTTGATTCCTAAACAATCAACAGAAGGGGATGGAAATAGTGCTTTCTGTCTACAATTAAGGCAGGCAGAGATTGGGAGTAAAAGTTCCATGAATTCTCAGAACAGAAACAATAAAGTCTATATTTTAAATTGAATTTTATAGAAAGATGACTCTTGGAGGCTTCTACATGTTATAGATATATAAATGTTAAAAATAAGATATGGACTATGCCAACTTTGGGTATAAGCAAATCTTCAGAGGCAGAAGGAAGGAAGGAAGGAAGGAAGTAAGGAAGGAAGGAAGGAAAGAAGGAAGGAAGGAAGAAAAAGGAGGGAGTAAGGAAGGAAGGAAGAAAAAATAAAGAAGGGAAAGAAAGGGAAGGGGTAAGAAAGAAAAGGGAAAGAAGGAAAGAAAGAAAAAAGGAGGCAAGAAGGAAGACAAGAAGGGATGAAAGAAGACAGTAAAGATAAGGGAGTGAAGGCATGAAAAATGGAGGGAGAAAAGGAGGAAGAGCTTAAGAAATTCAGACAGAGGTTTTAGGTTGAGATTCAAGTCAACATGTTAGACAAATGACCCAAGATTTCAGTAATTAGTTTTCCATTAGCTTAAAGGTTTAGTTTTTGATATCTCTCCTTTAAAAGATATGATGCTATACTGGGTTCTAAAAATATATTTGAAACCATTAAAATCCACGTTCATAATTTAACAATTTTAGCAATTATGATATCTTATGAGAACCACAGGATGCTTTCAAGTAATTGACAACTTCAGTGTATTTAGTTGTTTCCTGAAAGTATCCATCAAAATTCCCCAATGCCAAGTGAACTCATAGTGCAACAGGAAGCATGATTTGGAAACAACCTCTCCTTGTATTCAACACAATTAATTGTAGTACATGTTGTTCCATTGCCTTAGAATGCCTTCATTGTTTCTGTCTTTTCTTCCATAGCATGAACTCATATCCCTTTGTAAAGAGTGGTTTTACATTTACATATGGCTGGCTCTTAACTAAGCTAGATTGCCCATGTTCAAATGATGAGCCATTTATTAGCTGTGAGACTCTGGTACAAATTCATTTAACTTAGCTTTGTCTCTAATTTCTTATGTCAATGTGTTAAGTAATTGCATTGATTTTTTTTAATAGACCATGTGTTTGTAAGAGTTTTTGATGCATATAAAGCACATAAAAGAGTCATGGAATATGAACTCAGAACATATTTCATATTATCACACTCAAGTCAATGTTTCTTTGAAGGCTTCTCAGAGTTCCATGTAAGTTTCATTTCCCTATTATATCTTTTACCCTACAGCTTTCTGGAATCCTACGGAGAGCACTGAAATAAATTTTAGAATTAATAACCTGATGTTTGAACTTGAAGAAATATAATATCCTGGATCTCTTTTTTTCTATTCACACTGCATCAACATTTAAGAACTTTAAAAATACATAAAAGGATCTGACACCTTGAAGTTATCTAAGAACTGATAGATAGTTTATTGGCATGGCCAAAGATATAGGATTTGGCTATCGTGAAAGCCAAATACTTAGGAATACATAATCCTGTCAAATAGGATCATATTATTATTCTGTTTTTTAATTAAGAGCAATTTTATGCCTGTCAGATAAGCTCAACTTTTACAAGGTGTCACCTGTAGCCAGACAGAATATCCATGGGAAACTAACTGGTTGAAACAGGGTTATAGTTGCTCACTAAGTATCTTTAGACCTATGAAATAAAGATTTTAGAGCCAGATTTCCCAAAGCTTATGAAAGGATTACTGTTCTAACAGAGTTCTTTCATATAAGTCTTGTTTGTTCACTTACTCAAAGAGATCAATAAATGCATTTCTGATTTTATTCCAAATATTTATTTGCCTCTTTTTAAAAATAAAATGAAAAACTGCTACTCTTAAAGAAGAAATCACCATAACAGAAGGTACCATATATTTAATGCAATTGAAAATACATTAAGTACACTATGTTTATTATTTTACTCATTTTATGCAAAAATTTTATGATTCGCATACCATTATTAGTAACAGCATTTTATGGAAGAGCTTCCTAGAACCTGTGATAATGAATTTATATTTATGGCAAGTAAGATATAGAAAAGGGAGTTAAATTCACATATTACTCCAAAGCTCTGCTATTCCCAGTGAATTATGTTGTTTCTCAAAACTATTATTTAACTTGGATGTATTAGTGGAAAATACAACTGAACTGAAAGTCAATTTATGTGAACTAAATGCCTGTTATTGTAGATTGAAGGCCTTTTGATAAGAAAATGACTAAGAAAGGAATATTCCATAGAAAGTTCTTTATCTCAGTGCACTCTTTAAAGTTAAAAATTGTAACATGTTTAAGTCACGGAAGTATATATCTTTGTCATGTTAGCTGTATGAATTTAAGGCAGTCACTAACCTTAATACATTATTTCCCCTGGAAGCTGACCTTGTAGCAAAAATATGTGGGCAAGTGTTTTATTTTTTGGATATTTTATTCTATTTTATTTTAGTTTTTGCTTTGGTTGTTTATTTAAGAAATAATCCTAGAAGGCGAAGTATGGACATGGAAAGATTTATGGCGGAAAAAGTGCCAATATTCAGTAAGTTAGTGAAAAGTCACAGTTGTGCAAAAAGAGGTATCAATCCTTTAGGAGTCTTCAAAGAATATATATCAGAGCACCATGCTCACTGAGCAACCTGGACCATTTATCCACCAACTTCTGTCCGTCACTGGCCATGGACTTCTCTTGAGGCATCTGTGTCCTGTCACATGAAGGTGATGCTACTTCAATTGTGGGAGAAAACTCTCAGTCAAATAGCACAAGTTCTGTAAGTATAAAACTATGAATGCACATAGAATTGAAGAATATTGAAGACTTTATATATGGAGTGCTAACAGCATCTACTATGTTCACAGAACTGAAAGATTTCTGGTATGCCCAGTTTAGATATTAAGGCACAAATAGCATGAAATCTAAATAATTGGAAGGAAAATCTTTATATCTGTTTTGTTGGTGGTGAAATCACTAGTGCTATTACCACAGCAAAGATCTTATTGAATCCCCTTAGGGAGTTTCTTTCCATGATGACAAAATTTAGCATTCTTTATTCAATCTTTGCTAAGCTACTAAATGATATATATGTGTGTTTTTTCCAATCTATGTTTTTTTCTGGCTTCTTAGGATACAAGATGCTTATAGTCCACAAACTGGAAAATATGCCATATGAGACATTTGATGTGCTGATGGTCTTAGACTTTACAATTATGACAAATAAATTTCTGCCATTTGTGGGCCACTCAATCTGAGACACATTTCTTTTTTAAAGCATCCCTAAGTGACTAAGACTTTGGAACATCACAGATGAGCCCTTGCAGTCCACACGGGGTCTTCCAAAAGTCCGTGGCTGAGGGCTGAGTTCTTGATTTGGAGGGAAGGACGTGGACTGAATTTTTACACACACACTCCCTCAGATCCACACATTGAAACTCTAAGCCCCAGTGTAACCGTGTTTGGAAGCAGAATCTCTAAGGAAGAAAATTAAGGTTAAATGACATTGCAAGGATGGGCTTTGATTCTACAAGTTTAGTGCTCTCCTAAGAAGAGACACCACACAGTTTCTCTATCCCCCCACCCCCCGCTGTGAGAACAGAGAACATGTAATCAGCTTCAAACCAAGATTGAAATCCTCACTAGAAATTAAATCAGTTAGAGCTGAGGACTGAGCACAATGGCGCCGCCCCTGCCTTGCAAGCACAATGTCTTGAGCTTCATCCCCGTACTGGGGGAAAAAAAAGTTAGATTATCTAGAGCAATCTAGACTTCAGAACTGTAAGAAAATAAATTATGTTGTTTAAGGTTGTTCAAGGTGACTGCCCTATGGGATTTTTGTTATGGAACCCTGAATGAAGTAAGGGAATAGATGTGTATATTTGTTAAGACTTAGTAACCCTGTATTTTAAAATGTGTGTGTTATAATATTATATACGTTATATTTCAATTAGTCTGATTAAAATAAATCATAGGGACAGCACACTGAATCAGAATGATTTATTGGGAAATGTAAATGGAGAGAACAGGCAGAATGTCCAGGTAAAATTTGTACATGAATTCACCAGAAAGTATCAAGTGAAAAAGGAAAAAAATAGGAAAAGAAAAAAATACATTTGAAAAATTTGGCAGAAAGATAGAAATGGGCACAAAACACCCATGCAGTCATCATCACAATTTGGAGTTTCTAGGTTGCGTTATGATGAAGAATACAGATGACAATGGGATAATGACCAAGCTTCTAAATTAAATGACTAGATAAATGACACTGATATTTAATTGAAATATAAGGGGCCATGCAACCTGAACTTTGGGGGAAGAGGATGCATTTGTTTGGGTGTGATGTGTCTGAGTTACTTTGAAGATGGTCAAAAGGAAATGGCATAGATTATAGAGCTTTGAATTTTGCAATGAGATCCTTAATACTTGCTTATAAATTAGAGGTTCATTAACATTAAAATTGAAAATTATAATCATGAGATCACACATTTGGAGAGGTTAGGAAAAGGAAAGAGATTACCTGAGAACACATAAAAGAATGAATATTTAAGAGACAGAGGAGGTCCAAGTACGTGAAAGAAGCAACGCAAGATAAAAGAGTGAACAAAATTGGTGTCACAAAGTCAAGAAATTTTCAGGAAAGCAACATCAATAATGTCAAATGGAGCTGAAAAGCCTAGTAAAAGAGTTCATTTAGATCTGAAACATATTTATTGGTTTTGGCACTAAGAATTGGGACTGACCAGAGACAAGAGAATGAGATCTGGGTTGAAAGAGTGTCTGTGTTTACATGGAGACTTCAGATAATTGCTGCGCAGGGCACAGTAAATTCCTTTACTACCATGAACTTGAGCATGCTCTTCTTCAAAGTGAGATGAGAAAAAAATAGATCATAAGGAGGATGAAACCCAATAATGAGTAAGAGAGTATTTTCTTTTAATGTGCTACTCTACTTTGTAAGGAAAGATTATTAAGAAACATAATTAGACAAAAGAGGATAGTTTGTGCTATAATAACAAAATATCAAATATCTTCATAGTGTAATGCAATTAAGGTTTATTTCCACATCTTGGCTATATATTCAGCACTAGCTGGTGTGGATCTGTGTCCATAAACTGGGTCATGTAGACCCATTTTAAGGGGCAATCTCATGAGTATGTCTTTACTATTCATTGTAACATGAAAATACAGAGCTGAAAAGTAAAGCATTAGTGATTAAATGCTTAGGCTTGGAAGTGACAGCTACTGCTTCTCACATATTTCATTGACATAATTAGATATCTAATCATATCTAATTTGAAAAATTTATAGATATTCAGTTTTCTCATGTGGTTTCAGGAAGAGAAGAACTAGCAGTATTAGGGATACATAGAAATCTTATTGTAATACTCATCTAAAATATTATGGCACAACTTCAATAGAAAAACATTAAATGTGGCACTTTTTAGTCCCATCTTTTTAACCTATAGTATGTAACAATGTCTATACACTTTATAGGAAAATACAAAGTTTCTACATAAAGTTTCTATATAAAGGAGTTATTGTGCAGTAGAAATAATCATAGATATTAGGTCAAATAGGCATGAATTTGAATTCTGGATATATATGGTGACTATAGGCAAAATACTTAAACTGTCCTTGATTTACCACTTTTATTTATATAATAAACATAATATACAACCTTGAGAATTCTTTTTCCTTAAAATCACTGACCAAAATATCTTACACAGAAATGGTAGTGTTTTTAAATTTAATCATATTTTTCTTTGCCATTTTTAATCTAACCAGATCTATTAAGTTTAGAGATAATGAGTACCTTCTTTAGCATCTTTAGCCTCCACTTATAGAATTAGTTCTATAATTCTTGGGAAGACTAGGACTGTAAACTTCCAAAGTGGACCCCTCCTCAATCAAAATGCACAATTAACTCATTCTTCCACCAGGGTGAGGCAGGAGATGTATGCCTTAGGAAATATTTTCATTATGGCTTCTGTGATGCTGCACTTATTTGCAAAGGTTTCCCAGAACCTATAAATCAAAGTCAGTGGTGTAATTAAAATGCTAAGTCCGCCACAAAAGTTATCAACAGCCAGAATCTTTCCTCATCAGTTACTTTCTATCTTTTTAATGACTGAGAACAGCAATAGCAATGTCTATACCTTTTGTTGTTTAAAAAGAAAAACTTTTTTGAGAGAAAATAATGACATTGTTTTTTCCTAGGTCCTTGTGATTCTTGGGTAATTTGCTCTCCTGCAGTGTCTTAGGAATGATTGTTTAAGTAAAGTGGCAACCACCTTTCTATAGTCAAGGGAGTACAAGTAAATGATAATACTTCAGAGGGACACACTGTCTTTTTTTTTTTCTTAAATTCTTTTATTGGTACATTGTAGGTATGCAACACAATTGCATTTCTTACTGGGAATTGTACCTTTACATAATGCATCTTGGTTATTTTTTCCCCATTCCTAGCCCTCCCTTCATGCCCTCCACCCTTCCTTATTTACAAAGACTTTATTTCCATTTTTTCCATTTCTCATCATTTTTCCTTTCCCTTCTTTCCTTTCCCCTGCCC
>NW_004624746.1:22683338-22750331 GCF_000247695.1 Heterocephalus glaber | reverse complement strand
ATCTTCTATATCTGAAATTCTGTCCTCACATTGGCTCATTCTGCTGTGTAGACTTTCAATGGAGTTTTTCATGTCCTGAAAATCTATTTGCATCTGTTTTATGGATTACATTTGTTTCCTATGTTGGGATTCTATCATGTTCCTCAGCTCGTCTCTAGATTTATTAATCATGTCTTGCACTAGAAGCACAATTTCTCCTGTTATCTGAGAAATTATTTCTGATTTCATTTTTTCCAGATCCCCTTTTGTTGTCAGTTCAGTGGATCCAGGTGTTTGAGTATCAGAGTATTCCATCTCATTTCCCTTTGAGGTTGCTATTGGTGACCTGGAAGTCTGCTTTTGAGACTTATTTATGTGTTTTCTCATTTTGACTTGACGGGCAGGCAGGGTGCTGTTGGTTCCTGTGCAGCTCACCTCCTCTGAGCTGTGAGAGGTGGGACAGGGGCCGGGATCAGGGATCAGCAGTAGTGATGATGGCAAGGAAGCCCCTTTCTCTGGACCAGGAACAGTGAGATGGCAGCTCATAAGCCCCTACCTCTGGGCTGGGAGCAGCGGGATGGATGGCGGCCTTGAAGCCCCTTCTCCTGGGCCCAGAGCAGTGGGACAGAGGGTGGCCCAAAAGCTCTTTCCTCTGGGTCAAAACTGGTGGTTCAGAAGGTGGCCCAAAAGCCCTTTCTTCTGGGCTGAGAGCGGCGGTACAGATGGTGGCCCAGAATCCCCTTCCTCTGGGCCCGGAGTGGTAGGACAGACTTCGGCCCAAAAGCCCTTTCCTCTGGGCTGGGCGGGTCACAGTGTCTTGTTTGCTATTTGACCAATATAAAATGCATATGTTAGATCCCTTAACCATGGTCTTGTTGATTTAACATATGATAATATATTTTAAGTTATCAGAGAGGGACTCAATACTTGCCCCTGTTTGCAAATATCGGATTACAAACATAGACTAGAAAGCAAGCCATTTGCCACCAACTGTCAGTGATATATATCATCAGTGATTCATCTCCTCTGAAAGGAAAACCACTTCTTGGTATGTTCTTTGGAAAATGAATAATAAACATATTATTGCTGTAGGAAATAATGGAAGTATAAAAATCAGTAACATTTCCTTAGAAATAATTTATTGAGGTAATATGTTACAAAGCAAAAAAGTCATAGAAGTTTAAAATATGATCAACCTTTAAAAATCAGATCAAATTTATATTAACATTTGTGCCAAATAGCAATTTCAATTTTAAAACTGCAATCATAAATAGTACTGGTATGAACACAAATCAAAATCCAGTTTCATGTTGCAAATGCTGCCTTGCTTATTTTTTAAGGAGATAAAAAAAAACTACATCTATTCCAATAGAGCCAGTTTGGAGTGAATTTAAAACTGCAGGGTTGCTTAATAAGGATTGACTAAGCCTCTAATCCTTAAGCAGATTATCTGAAAATAGATTGATTTCTCATGGCCACAGAAAGTGCATCATGAAGGAATTGAAATTTTGTTTTTAAAACAGAATTGTTACAATGCTTTTAAAAATAAACTTAAGAAAATGTAACACATGTGCTCACATGCACACACACACACACACACACACTTAAAATATCAACATTTCCTTAAACTATAACAATCAAAGTTAAATTGATACTTGGAAACAGCCCAATTGCCCATCAACTGAAGACTGGATAAAGAAGATGTGGCATTTTTTTTTTATATTTATATAAAATGGAGTACTACTCAGCCATAAAAAATGAGAAACTAGAGACATTTATGGATAAGTGGATGCACATTGAGGCCATACTCTAAAGTGAAATAAATAGGACATACATATGTAAATACCAAATAGTTTCTCTGGTGTGAAACACTGAAAGTGTAAATAAGGGTCAAAATGTATAATTGATATTGTGAAATAGGAAGAAAAGGTATAAAGGAGTTGGGGAATTGGGAGGGGTAAGGGAAAGCAAAGACAGGAAAAGAAAAAATGAGAAAAGGAAAAAAATGGAAACAAAATCTTTGCAAATAAGGAAGGGTGGAGGGGGTGAAGGGAGGGCAGGGGAAGGGAGAAAATATAAGAACCAAGATACATCATATAAAGGTACATGATCCCAATGATGAATGTAACTGTATTGTATACCTAAAATGTACCAGTAAACTTAATGGAAAAAAAGTTAAATTGATAAACGACATTTTATTATTGAGTCCTATGTGCCAATAAGATGGGAAACCTTTTATTTTCTGCCTCAAGAATTCTTTCTGGAGTTGGTCTTTTGTTAGTCTATATTAGTCAAAAGTCAGGATATTTAGGGAAATAGAATCAAAAGGAAATCTATCTGGCCCTTGAATACCTACTATTTAATACAGAGACAGAGAAGAGAGAGATGCAGGAAGAAAAGATAAAGAGACCAAGGAAAAGATGAAGTCTGAGACAGAGAAGTTTTAAGAAATTGGCTAATTTTATGAAAATCTCGTGGAAGGCTGACAGGCTGAAGACCCCAGGAAGAGCTGATGTTGTAATCTTGACAATAAAGATGTCTAGAGGTAGAATCTTTTGCCCTCAGAATATCCAAGTCTCCTCTTTTAAGACCTTCTACTGACTGGATGAGGACTACCCACACTCTAGATGAAAATTAGCTTTATTTTAAGTTTACCATTTTAAGATAGGAGAGCAATGAGAGTAAAGATAATTGAGATATATTATGTACATGTACCAACTCCCCATGTAGAATGTAACCATTATGTACAGAAAACATGTATTAATAAACATAAAAATAAATACAAAATAAATAGAAATGCTGCAAAAATAAGAAATAATAAAATGTAGTGATTTAAACACTAACTACCTTCATAGCAGTATCCAGACTGGTATTTGTCTAAATATCTGAGCCTCATAGCTCATAAAGATAATTAACCATGACAGGGTATGTTTGTTACCTTTCATTTCCTTCTTTAGATGATTGAGTTTGCAGATTGTGGGACTATATCCTTAGATCCATTAGTACATCTCACAAATTGCCATCAACAAAGCTCAAGACATACAATCCCTTGATGTATGTACAGTAATAGAGATTAATTCATTTTCATTCAACTGTGTATTTCTTTAATGTGTACCCCTTGAAGGAATATAGGCCTGCCAAGTATATGGTCTCAGTTTTATAAGTGCCATGTGGTTTATGAAGAAAAAAATTAACAAGACAAAGTTAAACATTCAATCAACCAAAAAGCAAAATCTGTTAGTGTGAATTTTAGTACCTTTAGAATATAAAACAATATTCATTGAGCACACTTAATTTTCATCCCTGGATGCTTGGGTTGCAACATTCATATCAGGTACACATACACAGTACTCTTTTTAAGTTCCTCATATTTACTACAGATTATTGCCTGTTCACACGGAAAATACTGATTGTGACTATAATATTCCATTCTTTTTATAGCAATTCTTCTTTTCATCTTATTGCTCTTTCACCTTAATTTTGTCAATTTTCTATTTATATCCATAGACTATATGATCTCTTTTAAAGTATTTGACAGTTTGCCACTTTTAAAATGTTTAAACCTCCTTTTATTAGAAAGCAAATTTCTTAAGTCAATAAAATTAAATGGTAAAATAAATAAAAAGTCAATAGTGCATTCAATACTTATAAACAATCCTTAAGTAGTATAATAATTTTTAAAGTCAAAAATACTTTTGAGATTTTTGAAAAATAAATTATTATCCAGTAACAAGAAAGTTTTAATAGTCATTGCCTATCTAGTGCTTATCATTGTCCATAAACTGTCATAATTAATATTTGAATTTCCACATCATCATTGTGTGCACATGAGTTATTTAGAGGAGTAATTATATGATGACCATCTACATGAGTTAAACCTTGGATAAATGTGTATAATGGAAGGCTAAAGACAATGTTGAGATAATGAAAAAAGATTCCCAAACTCAGGGAATAGATTCACCATGAAGTAAGACAATAATATGACCTTGTCCGTAACTTTATAGTTCACATTAAATCACACAGCATATCAAATAGTTGCTAAGCTTTTATGGTATTATAGGCATACAGTGTAAAAAGGGAGCAAAGACCATAATGAGGACATTTTCTTTAAGAAGTGCACATGCACTGGGAGATAAAATATTTTGAAATAAATCATAACTTCCTGGTTTTGTTACAAAATTGTATCGTCCAACTATAGAAACCATATTTGGTTGAGACTGCTTATGATTGAACAATGTAATAGGACTTCTCTAGTAAGTTCATCATTGCAATGGGTCTTTCTGAGTGGGCATTCTACAGATGGCAAATTCTGCAAGTCTAAATTTCAAGCAGAAATACATAGTATGATTATTGGCATAGGAACATGACATTGCATAGAGTTTAGGAACTATACTACAATGTTAGACACTATTGTTCTTAATATATGTGAAACAAAAAGAATGTGGACAGGCATTTTTGTCAAAGTATGAAGCATTCTCCACTATGTTCTTAAGGCAATGGAGTGTCATCCAGGGCCTGTTCTGTGGTTGGTACCGGTGAATGTCAGCCTGGCCATGGGGAGGTTGAAGGAGAGAAGGAGACAGTGTGAAGGGGTCAAAAAGGGAAAATACACTTGAGAAACTTTTCAATGGCAGGAGAAGCATTGGTAAGTGACCATTTGCTTAATAGGTTAAGTGACCACTTGTGGAGGTAACTGTAATGATATGTGAGTGTTTAATTTGTGGATAGTATCATCTTTTGCAGCCCTAAAATTATAAGTTTCTGTAATCTTCCAAAATGCATTGGTATGTGAACAGGTTTGAAGTTAGAGGGCTTTTATGAAAATCCCACCTCTGCTACATTTTTTGATGCACATTTGAAAAGGTTTTTAACATTTGGATTCGGCTTCCTAACCTCCAAAATGAGGGCAAATGTTGAGCCCTGATGTCAGGGCTATGTTTACCCCAATGCCCCATAGAGTAAGTGCTCAGTGAAGGGAGTCTGCAAACACTTACAAGGAGTTAGACATGAATGAGCCAGTAGCCCATGCTTTGCTGCATTTTGCTTCCCCAGGACAGCCTTGATCTTGCACCTTCATGGCAAAAGCACATTCATTGAGCTCTGCAGAGCAGATGCCTCTGTTATCCATCACACTCCTATCACCTGTGACCTGATGTGCATTTTCACCTTCTCTTTATGTTAGAGGTGAACTATTAGAAATATTCCCTGGGTCCATCTGGCATGAGTCCTGGGAGATGACAGATACTTAGACCAAATTACAGAAGATTGAAAGTGCCATTTATTCAGCTATTAAACTAATGAAAGAACATTTTTGTCAAGAAAAAAATGCTCAGTATTGCAAAAATCTGCATCACATAAACATCTTTTCTCTTTGTCTTGAGAAAGTAAAAATAGTAGCTTCATGTCATCAATATTTGAAGATGCTTTGAAGTATGTTTAAGTAAGAAATGCAAGGAATATTGAAAGTGTTTTCTCCTCCAATTTATGTTTGTAATTCTCCTCACTTAAAATAATTCTTTCCACCAGCTGTTGAAACAAAAAGCACAGGATTTCTGTGACTTAAATATGTTTATGTGATGTATTCCTAATTTCCCTCCCTGTTTCAAAATTAATGTAGGATTCAGTAAGATAATAAGATAAACTTAAGAAGAAATAATATGTTAAATTGGGACAAGCTGAGCCTCAAATCTGCCTTAGGTGGTCTCCTGTTCATATTTAGGATTTGTATTTATTCTCCTTTTTAACTTAAAATGTCTCCAAAGCCAAAGAAGAAAATAGTTTCTCCACTGTTTAACGTTCATTTCCTGAATGCAGAGAGCAAGTAATATCTATTCAAGATTTCTTAGAGCATAAGATATTTTTCTGTATACCTGAGATAACATGTTTGATAAAAATTCTAGAAGATACCCTCCCATGGACGGAGTGGTTAGAACAAAATCTGACTTTGATCTGGGTCTGCCTTCTATCTTTGAGCTTCCCAATTGTCTCAACGTCTCCTGCATGGGAAGTATCTATAAGTACAGAGCTAAATTGCACTTCTTCAGTTTCCCAGTGTCACTTCTCACATTAGCATTCAGGAAGAATCCGGGCTGCAGGAAAATCAAAGAAGCAAGATACAGACATGCTTAGAGTCATCCCTTCCTTTGAACCGAGGTCCATTTTCCCAGTCTTGCCTCTCTTTTCCCATAAAAAAAGAACTGCCCCAGCAGAAGAATTTCAATCAGATCTATGGTAGCATTCTGTGCTGAGTCTACCGGGGACTCAAAGTGGAGTTCTCTTCCACTTCAACTGCCCCATGTCGCATTTTGTATTGAACCATGCTCTTTGTATTCTGTCTCCTTATATAAGGGGTATGTACTATGCTTGTCATCTCTGTATCCCCTGGGCAGAGGCAGTTCAACCACGTGGTGGATGCATAGAGTGTATGTGTCAAACATCTGAATAGATGCACACATCCACTAACACATGAATGGGTAGATGAAAGGTGTCATTTAGACAGCAAAAAGTATGAATTAGTACTGGTTATAGCCAAGTTATTTTGATCTTTGCAGGTTAATAAGTGTCCCAAGGAAGAAAAAGTAATGTCACAGTACTAGTTTTCTACCAATTCCCTCTTGGTAATAATAATAGATATCTTTAAAACCTACAGGTACAAGGTACTAAACCATTTACAGTCAAGAGAAAAAGTGCTCCATGACTTCATACTATTCAAAATATTTTGTAGAGATACAAATTACAAAAATATAAAAACCTCAGTGTTTCTTTATGATAAAACTAAATTCCATCCTTTGCCAGAAGCACTAAGGTTTTGGCCCTGGGAATATCTTTTTGTTAACTGCGACGGTTGTCAGCAATCGATAAATGTGAGAGAACGCTTGGAAGCATTGGAGGATAAAATTACAGACTCAATATCCAAACACACAGCTGGAAAAATTATTATCTCATTACTGTTCAGGTCAGTCTTGTACACATTATTTTTAATTATTTGTATTTTTTCCCAAAGACAGCAAATAAAATTCTGCTACAATGGAAATCACAGTAATATGGCGACAATCTTGTTTTCTTTGTAGCTTTTTTTATCAGTCCAACTGCAAGGTTCTTGCTACAATATTTAAGATAGCAAGAGGCTCTTAGAGCTTGTATCCCTGATCTCAGTCCATGGGATGATACAGAACATCACATCTAAATTGGGTGTATGTGGGGTCAACAGCATCTCCAAAACCTTGTATCTCAATTAACTAGTAGAGAGGGTTAGGAAATGCTATTGTAATCATCTTAGAATAAGCAATTATGTTGTATTTAAAGTCAGATCATTAAAATGTGATTGATTTTATTACTGTGTGTTGATATCATTTTTTTTCTTAAGCGTTTCTTTCTCTCTTTATAATATTCTGTGATAATAAATTTTCCAAACACTGTGTCTGTAAGAAAAAGGTGAAAAAATATATGTAGCATCATATAAGATTGATGAGACTGAAATTTCATTCTATGTCATTTCAAACAAACAATTTCCTTTATATTTGTTATTTATACCCTTATCAGTAATACTTAAAAAGTGAACACAAATCATGTCAGGTTAAAAGTAGTCATGAAATGTTTGCATTATAAAACTACAGTCTGGGTTTTTCTTCTTTCTCCTACATCTTGCTACCAGAAGCACTGTCTTTCTCCTTATGTTTGAAGGAAGCTTTTGTTCATTTAGCTTTTTAGTTTGATGTTTAACTCTCTGTATATAAATACTATGTGCATCCTGATTATTTATTGACTAATCAATTTAGATACAATGTACTATTTTTCTTTAATGGAAGATGTGAATTAACCTCACTCACAGTTTTGTACTTTCTCCTAACAAATACATTATACCAATTTTCAGATTAACAAATATTCTTTATTACTATATCTATGTAAATAGTCTTTACTATGGAGAAAAGAAACATATTCATTTTTAATTTCTTTTCTTGAACAATTGGCATTCTTCTTTTGGTTGTTTTGTTTTGTTTTGCCTTGTTATACTTTCGATCTTCAGGGTCATGCAAGGACCTTGTGTTAAATACTGGGTCCCCAGGGGCTACAGCAGGGGGCAGAATTTTTCAAAGGTGAGGCCAGGCCTGGGATCTTTAGGTCATTGCTTGCTTGCCCTTGAAGGGGATCATGGTATCTCAGTACCCTGCCTGTGCTTGTTTTCAGCCATGAGCCCAGTGCTTTTCCTCTGCCATGCTCTCTGCTCTGACGAGCTTCCTTTCCACAGGCCCAAAGCACAAGGCAAACCAGTCATGGGTTGAAACCTTCCTTCCACATTCTGCTTTGACTAGATGATGCAACACGAAGTATTACCAGGCAGTCACTATATCTGAAAGTAAAAATAAACTTAACAAATAATTACCCCGTCTTAGGTGTACAGCTAAGACATAAGCACTCTGTAAAAATGTTTGTTGCTATCGTATATGTTTTAATAAGTCAGATGTTTTATTAGTGATTTTTTTTTCACTTTGACGACCTCCATCTAGAGTACTGCAGTCAGCCTCCTGCCCCAAGCTGCCCTGGTTGTGTCCAATTCCTAGTGCAACTGCTGTTTTATTGTTTACTTCATTTTATTTCAATATTGGTTTTTATCACAAGCCATTACTTTTGCTATCTTAGTTTTTGTCAGTAAATTTGCTAATTTGTGAAGAGTTGATTTTTTCAGAGTTAGAGATGACACCCAGGTCCTGGTGCTCCATGACTGGCAGCTTCATGAAGTTTAAGAGGGAGCTTCTGTGAGTATCTGTTCTGTACTCATCATGTGATCGGAAGGAGGAATGGACAAGATGCTGTGAGCTGAAAGCCCAAACCTAGTACTCTCTCTCTCCACAAAACTGGCCAGTCTCTCTCTTTGTGCTGGCCCATCTGCAAGGATGGATGTTCAGTAGCTTTTGTGTGTCATTCAGTATTCAATTCTAGCAAGTGCCTCACTAAAACTATGATTTTGCAGGTGAGGAAAACAGAAAAAAAATGTAGAAACTGATCAAATTATGTCACTAGTAAGTGGCAGCTTGAGAATTCAAAAAAATATACATTTTCCCCGACAGGTACACACATGATCTGAATTTGAATAATTACTGTGTTTAAAGGACTATTCTTTACTAAACCTTAAATTAAAAAGCATCAAACAACCAAAGCCATCTTTTTAAATTTTTCATGAGTTTTCCTTTGCTCACTATAAAAGCAAGACTTTCTGTTATTACTGCTGAGCCCTCACTGCTCTGCATTCTCTAAAGGTCAGATAGAAATTTTCAAAAGGGCAAAGCTGATTCCATGCATGCAAGACCTGTGCAGGAGAAAGTTAGTGAAGGATATCTGAATTTTTTTCTCTCCTTATAAGAAGCAATGTTCAAAGTACTTCAAAATTCTAATCAAATGTTTCTTTTTTTAAGAAAACCACATTGAACGTGATGCAATTTGGTTCAAAAATTATAGTGAATAACATTGTCTCCTGAAACATTAACAAATAGTCCTTGGAATTTCCTGAGCAATGATGACATAGTATGAACCTTACTTTTTGAGATAAAAATACATTAAGGGTAGAAAATAAGCCTACTTTCATTTGTTTAGCAACTATAACTTGAGCATCCCCATGTCTACCACCCTTGTTGGAAATCAAACTATATAGATGAGCAAGTTATCCCATCTTTAAGGAAGGAAACTGCCCAATTAAAAGCACATGTATAATCCAGTAGCATAAATGTTTTGAGAGAGAGGAGTAAATGATGAGCATTTAGTTTTCATGGTGTATAATTTCATACCAATCTTTAAAATCCAGTATCTGCCAATGATGAAAGGTGGAGAGTTGTGTCAGTTTTAAGGATCTATAAAGACTTTGTTGAAGACAGGATTTAAATTTCATACAGGAGGTGAGTGTTGGGTGTTAAAAAGGAAGGGATGTTGTGGGGGAAATGTCAGTGTGAGACATGCATGTGACTAAACAGTGTGACCGGAGGACGAGGGTGTCCTGATGATAACAAAGAAGCAGCAGGAATCACAACATCCAAAGTGATGAAGGCCTTGTGATATGAAATAAAGAATTTCAAATCCTGTGGCTAGGCATGGGTAATGTGTTCCCCATGAAAACTGTAGCAATTTAAAGAGTAATCAATCTTCCAGAAAATTCATTTTAGAAGAAGTTCTATATATGGTAATATCTTTCTAGGATTAAAAATGATATTGTGCTTGTTTTTATAAGTAGAGCAATTGGACTTCATCATCTGCAGTAGCATATTAAATTCCCAAAAACCTTGCTGATGTAGAATCCCTGAAATGTTAAACATTACAAACATGCATTGTATTGTCTAATTGAACTTATAATAAATTAAGGGAAATCCACAAAGTTCAAACCTTTAATAGAATGGTATATTTGCATTGGCAAGATTTCTATGTTGGGAATATTAGTCAATTCTAATCCGATGAGCTGATCTTTGCACAGCCTCAGGAGAAATGGATAAAACTATGCAGACAAGCAGACAGCAAGATCAAGTATTAAAATAGAGACACTGAAGAAAATAGAAGATACACAAAAATGTGTGTGTGTGTGTGTGTGTGTGTGAATTATTTAGGACTCCGACTATGAAACAGCCCCATTAGCACTATTGTATGTCCGCCTTTTCCTCAACACCCTTATACCATTGGATATCTTGGAAGGAGTACAGTGGACCCTTGACTCAAAATCTCAATACATACCTGATGGCTCCTTGTAACTCAAGTTGGTCAATTGAAGAAACAAGCTCCTCTACAGAGTTTTGGAAGTCTCTCTCCTCTACACAGGCAGATCTCAGTTTCCTTAGAGAGATGCTGGCCCAGGATTTCTCAATTAATACCACAAACAGGAAAGGATGTTATGATGTTCCTTCTAGAATTCTTGAAGGGTTAAATCTGTAGACCATCTGGACCATCTGAAAGCAAATCAGTCAGCATTTGGGTCATAATTCATGACTTTATTCATAAGTTAAAACTAAAATTCTGGTCATAACCCAAGTTTGTATGTCAGCCTGGTCATAACTCCAGGGTCCACTGTATTGGTTTAGTACTGTTCTACCTAACATAGTCATGAACACCTTGAATAACCATATGTTCATGATACCATATTATCTGTGCTGTTCTGTCTTATTTTATCATGGCATAGGAGAAAATCTCAGAAGAAAGATGGTAAGAAAATGAATATATAGTTCAGATTCAATCAGTCAAGCTTGGACATTGGGTGAGATGCCTCAACCTTGTCTCAACTCATTGGATCCAAAAGCACAGGATATGTGACAGTCAACTGCATGTCAACATATGACCTATGTAACACTCAGTTAAGAATGAGAACTTCAAACGAATATATTGCTTTAGAAAACAAGTTATGTTTCTTTTGCCCAGTTCAATTAAAAAAATCCTTGTCTGAGATGGCAAATTTGTGTTTTCTGTCACCCTGTTAATGTATGTCTTTAATCAATTTAAATCAATGGTGTTTTGAACATTAATTGGTGATGTAAATGGCCTCTGAGATTTTGAGTTTTTCATCTATTTGTATGCGACAGCTGACATACTGAAATGTGGGTATAGAAAAAGTGGCCCTACCTGATTTCTGTTTGAAGTAAGTAGGGAAACTGCATCACAAGTATCATTTTGGATGATGGATATTGAAATTCTATTTACAGATAAAGGAGGCTATTTTCTCTCATTATGTCTTCTTTTTCCTTTTATTTATTAATATTGTATTTATTTATTTAGGCCTTAGTGTTTACAAATGCTGAAGTTGATATAATGGGATTTTGTATTCTCCCTCAGTCTTCATCATTGATTTGACTACTTTTTCGTTAAATGTATTGACATTTACTGTTCAATCATAGCTTCCTGGTGCAGGCAATCCCATACTGCAAATTGGAAGTGCAGGTATCTTAAAATAATGAAGATTTTTTTTCAGACCTGAGGATACCCT
Source organism: Heterocephalus glaber (assembly GCF_000247695.1). The sequence goes on along the minus strand of NW_004624746.1, from coordinate 22,738,399 downwards.
AATGAACTAGAGAGAATCAGCTGTAAGCACATTCACTATCTTGCGTGTCTGTCTTGATTGTTTGTTTTGTGTGGCACTGGAGAGTGAACTCAGGGTCTTTGCACTCAGTTACATCCTCATGCCTTTCAATGAGACAGGTCTTCCTAAGTTGACCAGGCAGGATTTAAATTTGTGATTCTCCTGCTTCATACTCCTAAAGTGCTGGGATTATAGACGTATACCATTGTACCTGGCTAGGTGTCTGCTTTAAAAGGAATCACTCTTGTTACTGTCATTCATAAGTCTTCTGTAATGAATAATTTTATAATGAAACTTTCTGTTCTGAATAAGGAAATTACAAATTAAATCGTATGCAACTACTGTGTGCCTGATTATACTTATAAATTTCCCTTTACCAAATCATTCAAGTATGTTCATGTTTGTATACATTCCAAGGCTGTCAAGTGTACACTATTGCAGTTATTCTCCTGTAAGAAAGAAGATCAGATTCCAAACATAATATTTGATGTGTTAGGTAGTTTTCTTTTACTCTGATATTTTAAGTCAAGAAAGTAGTAGTAGTCACATGTCAATTCTCTGGTATGTTTTTCTTTATTTGGCATTTTTGAATTAAGGAAAGAGAAAAATCACACTTCATCAATATCTACTATATGTCATCTACTATGTTGAACAATTGGCTCACATTTTTACTGTTTTTGCTCAAAACAATTACATGTCATTATCTCCTTTAGAGTTGAGGGAATAAAAGTTACTTAGAATTGGTGGCGTTCTAGTAGTACACAGTTGATCAATAGGTAGACAACTGATGAAATAAATTTCAGAGTCCAGAGCCAAAGTCTGTCTCTCTCCACTGAAAAGTGCTAACAAGAAAATTATGGGTCCAAAATACCCAGAAATTAGTGCCCAAAATACAGCTATGATGGGAACAAATCCAAGGGGAACAATGTAGAGGACTCAGAGCTTAAATTCTTCTAGGGAAAGTAACTTGATTTTCTTTCTTTCTTTCTTTCTTTCTTTCTTTCTTTCTTTCTTTCTTTCTTTCTTTCTTTCTTTCTTTCTTTCTTTCTTTCCTTCTTTTTTTCTTTCTTTCTTTCCTTCCTTCCTTCCTTCCTTCCTTACTTTTTTTTAAGCATATCAAATCCAATTCTCAGATGTAAGAACTCAGAATCAGGTGAAATAGAGAGGTAGAGTTAAGCACTAGGACAGAAGTCACAAACTAAGGAAAATGAGCCCAGTTGGATACACTTAAGGTATGAAGCAGAAGCTGCAGGAAACTTGAAATGACTGAGTTGCTGGACCTTATCTAGATTAAGTTGACTAATACTATAGAATATTATTCAAAGAGGGACTTTCTGCTGGTAAAGGAGGGCCCAAGTAATAATTAGGTATATAGACATAAGGCAGAAACCATTCCAGCAAAGTCCACTCTGTGCAATTCTGCACATGTAACACTAGGCCATCCCTTAGAAGGCATCAGAGGCAACACATGATTCTCCACACATCATTTAGTGTACACAGAAGAAAAAGATTTAATGCACAATGTATCGATATATAAGGATTTACAAGGTGGGGTGACAATCGTGGCCTGCAGACTTGGGTGTGGAAGAGTGCAAAAGGGCTGTCTGTGTACTGGAGATCTGAAGGACACAGTCAAAGGTGGAAGTCCTGAGCTCACTGTGGAGTCCTATACTAGTCCGTATCATTAGGGTGAAGTGTCTGCAACAGAAGGCTGAAGGGTCTGTGCTAGAAGCCAGGAGACAACGTCCAAGGTGAAGGTGAAGCCTGGAACTCTTTTGAAAAAAAAACAGAAATGAACCTTCCTGCTTCATTTCCCTTTTACTTCATTCAGGCAAAAACTGGTTGATGCCATTGGCACCTAGTCCCAGAACTATGCTAATTGAATCTAGTTGGGCATTTCTTACTCAAATTGACACAATTGATTAACTATCATACTCCACATTTTGCCAGTTTCTCAGGTTGTAACTGTCCTTAAAATAGTACCCTATAATGTCTTAGATAAACTTCCAAAGCTTTCTTTCCCACAGATCAACATTTCTACGTGCTCTAAATTATTTTCTGTGAATAGGAAAGTGGGTTTTCTTGCCAAGTAACTAGAATGAGAAAGCATTGCTTATTTTTTGTCCTCCACCACTGGAGGAAAATGAGAAGTTTCAAAAATAGAATATTTTATCTCATGTGTAAAGTCAACAAATTAGTTCCAAAAGTGTAAGAAAAAAATCCATAGAGCAATCCCATTGTACCAGAGACAGATACACACTGTGTATAGGAAACTTCCCTGGAAAGAATTACAAACTGCTCCGGGATGACCAGGTGAATTTTTCTCCTTCCACAAATTAACACTTTATGATATTAACTCTTCATGAATCTGCTGAGGTAATATTCTTCAGGTGCTTCTTGGTGCTATCGAATGAATAAATTGTATTTTTTTTTCTTTGCTAGGAAGTTCTAAGAAGAAAACCAGCTAGGGCTGGGGATTTAGCTCAGTGGTTTCACTGCCTGCAAGCACAAGGACCCGAGTTCGATCCCCGCTACCAAAAAATAAGAAAGGAAGAAAAACCAGCTAAAGAGCTGAATGCCCTCTATCCATCATTTTGTTATCAAAATCCAAGCTTGTGTCTCAGGTATTGCTTTGGTTATTTATGTTTCCTCTTTGGCAAGAAAAAATTTTATTGGAAAAATAAATCATTTCAAACAGCAATAATTGTGCCCTTATAATGAACACAAAGTATGTAATTACTAATCAACACCATTAACAATGAAAAGTGATGACAAAGAGTCATATTTTCAGACCTCAAAAGGAGCATGATGTTGTGGATACCTGTTGTAGCATTTTAATCAGAAAATATAAAATTTCTTTATAAGTTATAAAATATTTAATGCGGCTTTAATAGATCCATCACAACTTTGAAATATGTTAGGAAGCAGGGGACCCCTGCTTTTAATAACATGTCAAGACCAGTGGCTTCTTTTGGAAAGTAAAGGGAGCAAATTCTAGGGGAAGGAAAAGAGTCTCACTTGGTGTTGTTCTGCTATCGAGGACCCGTAGTGGAACTGCAGTCTGGGTTGGCTGCATCCCCTGGCTCAGTGCAGGCCCTGCCTCTACCAGCTTTCTTAGGTTATGATTGACAAATAAAAAATAAATGTAATACTGCATGTTGCTTGTGTATATGTATTTGTGATGAGATGTACATATTTAAAGTATATAATATGATGCTTTATCATACTCATTCAATGTTAAATGATTACCACAATGGAGTTTACTAACTTATCAACTCATGCAGCTAGCATCCGTGCATTCATAATGTGCAGTACAAACACTTGAGAAATTCTCATATCAGATCTCAAGAATATATTATTAGGAAGCATAGTCACCACCTCCACCTAAGATTTCTAGTATTTATAGGTTTTATAAATTACAAACCTGTATACTTTGACTGATATTTACTCTTTTCTGTCTACTCTCCAGCATCTACTAGCCCCTACTCTACGTTGTGTTACTATATATTTAGGGGTTTTTTGATTCTACATATAAGTGAGATCATGCAGTGTTTGCCTGTCTGTATTTGGCAGATTCTAGTTTAACGTCCTTCTATTTCAACCCTGTCAATATATTTGAATCAACATCTTTGCCTTCATGATTATCCTTGTTGCTCTGTTACCTGGCAGTCCTTCTAATTTTAATATCGCATATAGGCCATCCTATAATCCTGTGTAAATTTGTTAGCCTCTTTACCTCAAGCCTTAGTTTTTCTATCTGTCTTGCCTTGGTCTCTCTTGATCTGGTATTTATTAATCCACTTGTATAGCTTAACCTTTGATGACATGCATATTAAAAAGAACAAGCTTAAGAAAAATATCTTTGATCATTCTTATTTCTTTTTCTTCTTATGTTTCTCTGCATTTACAAAATTGGAATAAAGCATCACTTAATAGCTTATAAATTAAAAATTAATTGTCAATTTATAATTTTAAAAACCTATACAACAAAGATCTATTAGGTACATTAACAATTTTAATAAGAAACAAGACTGTAGAAAAGAAAAAGTTGTAGAGTGCTAATTATAACACTAAACTTTTTCAGTTCCATATTTAAGGACACAAAAACTGAAAGTCTTCTAGGGTAGCCTTTAAAACTATTCTGCGGATTTGGACAACATTCTTCTAGCTGGTTTCTTGGTCTGCAGGCACTTTCTCTTCCTACCTAAAGTGCAAAATGCATCATTTTATTTACCAATGACTTCTGTGATTTCCTGTTGTTCACAGAAGATAATATAAATTCATTAACTTAGCAGGCATCTCATAAACGTCCTTCTTCTTATCTTTGTGTTTCTGTACCCGTCTCACTCACCCCGAAAGAAGATAAACAAGATCTTTCTTGAAAAAAATCCACAAATACACCATAATTCCCTCGTGTCTCAGGGATTCAATATATATAATTCCTTTTGCCGCGTTCAGAACCCAAAACTCTTCTTACCCTATGATACCAAATTCAAATACATATTCATCTTTTCTAAATTCATATACTCATTCAAAAGACATTAGTATTTAGTCTTCTAGGCCCATGACCCTCTTTGAGATATCCAGGAAAATATGATGAAAAAGATAAGAAAATAAAACTCCTTTTTTCATGGCACACCCATTCTGGAAGATAAAAAAGGGAAAAAGATAATAAATACATTTTAAATTACTAATAAATTCTATTAGAAATAGAAGAAATATAATTCTGTAAAAATGCCATGTAACATTGAAGAGTACTGAAATTATGGTTTTTAAGGAGGTATTGTTTCAGAAATTTTCCCTGATGAAAGAAGTGAATGAGTACAAATGGCCAGAAGGATAGAGAAAGAGATTCCAAATACACCAAATGGCAGTTCAGAAGATTAACCACATTTTCTTCTGCTTGGGTGACAAAGAAGACATACAGAAAATGCTTTAAATAGGGTATAGTGAGCAAATAGAAACTAGCAAGTGATTTTGTTCTCTAGTGGCTGTGGTACTGGGTACAAATATCTATACATGCTTTCCTGTGTATATAACATTATTAAGCCATTTTTATATTCATTTTCCTTTGCATGTTCAAACATGACCATCCATACAGAATTGTAGGATATTTCCACAAAGTATAGTTTCTAATATTTTGTCCTGCATGTTCATACTTAGAATGACCTGAGGAAACACATAGGATGTGTGGACTTCTACAAATTCATCCATTTATTTCATAAGTGCTTACTGAAAGCCCAATGTATGTAGCAGGTACTGTGTCCAAACAGTGGAGATACTTGGTGAGCAAAACTTGCTGTAGTCTCTACCTTTGTTACAGACTTCACAATTTCGTAAGAGATTCACCAAGTAACTATAGTAATTCAAATATAACTAAAAGAGTCAGAGGTAATGTAAAGAGAGATACATGTGCTGTGTGAAGAGATGAGGGAAGATGTCCTTCATGAAGTGAATTCTAGGCTATGATCTGAAGAATAGACAGGAGGAGCTTTATAAAAGACAATATTAGCTGAAAGAAGAGCTTTGGAGGAGAGAATTTAAAGTACTGGAAGAAAGCTAGCTTTGCATATCATATAAAACATTCTGGCTTTTACCCTAAGAACAATGGGAAGTCAATTGTTTCATCTTAGCCATGCATGTATTAATTAACTCATCATAGAAAACATTCTGAGTACTCACTTTGTGGCTAGTGGGTCTTGGCCCTGACCTCTACTATTGCCATGAAATATTTAAAATTAACAAATGAAATTGACTTCTCTGACTACAGCATTCCTTAAAATGCCTTTGAACTTATTTTATCAGATGAGAACACCTCCCGCTGTTCTCATCTGTACACCTGTGCCCCTGTTATCATGTGACATCTATAGTGCAGTGCTGGCATTGGTTTCCGTGCCATTGTACCTCTATATAAGTTGTGCCATACCGGAATGAATTCTTCAAGGGAGGGATAGTATACAGAAAAGGGATGAGGCATCTCAGGCAGGGTCGTGTATGCAGAATTTGTGTACTGTGGATACAGGTGACAATCTCATATCTGTCTTGCCCTACCAGAAACTGTCAACAGTCTAGATGTGAGAAGAGAATTTCTGTAGTGCATTCTCAAGGTTATTCTTGCTTTTTTCTTTTATACTTTGGGGTAAAATTGTCTTACATAGGAAATGGATGATCATGACTAATCAGAGTTAAAAGTTATGATCCTGTTCATGCCTTTAGAACTAGGACTCGAGATTGAGAATGGACAATATCTATCTAAAATCAGCCTATATCTTGATTTAGTTAATGGAGACAGGTATATAGAAAGACTATAAGAAATAATATAAGTATCTTCCAAGAAAAATAAAAGATAAAAATGAATCAGGAGTAAAGTCACCGCAGTGTGCACAATATTCTGGTTTTATTATGACAATAGGCAGAACTTCTGCATAAGATATGGCTGTATTATTGTATCCTACTGACCACTAACCCTGACAAAGACTAGAGAAATTCCTATAGAAAAACATGAAAAAAAACAAGAGGCAGAAAATAGAAGTCACAGAATACACAGAATATATGCTTCTGCTTTCTCTGTCTCTCTGTCTCTCTCTCGTCTCTCTCTCTGTCTCTCTCTGCCCAAACATCTCATTTGTTAGAATCGTACACATTTGAGGGATATAATTCATTTCTTTGCTTCATATATTCATTACTACACGTCTTCTCAACCTCTGAACCATTGATCTGGTAATTTGTTGTAGGGGGCAATCCTGTTCGTGTGTGTGTGTGTGTGTGTGTGTGTGTGTGTGTGAAGGAGTTGCTGGGGATTGAAACCAAGGCCTTCACACTGAACCACATCCCCAGACTTTTGTAAATGTTTTATTCTGAGATAGGGAATCACTTAGTTACTAAGTTGCTCAAACCGCACTCAAACTTGCAATCTTCTTGGTTCAGGTTCCTGAGTGCTGGGATTATAGATGTGTGTCATTATACCTGGAGACATTTGATCATTTTGAAGCATTTGTCACATGTACCAACCAGATGCCACTGGCACCTGTTTGCCAATGGTGACACAAATGTATCTCCATACGCTGTCGATAGTCCCTTTGGTGACAACTGAGACACAGTGTACTATCATGAAATGACTTCTCGGTTTACTGTGAACAAACAAATGTACTTGATTGTCCACCTCTCCATATTGTTTATGCCTTTGTTTATAGATACTTAGGAAGAATCTGAGATTATGTATACATGGATCTTACAGATGTGATTTTTACATTACCTCATGTAATTCTCACAAATATTTTTGAAGCAGATATTACCTTCTCTACTCAACTCATGTTCAAACTAAGAAATAGAGAAATTAATAAATTTGCTTAAAATGCAGAAACAAAAAGGGGCACTAAAATTTCCAAGAAATAAGAGAACGGACTGGGATGAGAATCACACTTTCTCATATAAACCATGAGGAATTTGGTTAATGTCTAATCTAACATGATGTCTTTTATATAATGAAAATTCACGACTTTCATTCCACTTCAAATCTACAAAGAAGTTACCGATGCACACAAAAATATTGAACATATTTTCAAGTTACTTCCAAGTCACTTTTTCCTTTTACCCCTCATAAGAATACCCTGAAGGGAGCTTAGCAGAAATTATTATTGTCATTTTTACCTCTAGTGATTGAAGGTAGAGGAATAAAATGTTTCAAACAAGAATTTGCAGTCTGTGTGTGACTGAGCCTGGGCTCATCCTATGTATTCATGCACATGTATTTATATACATATCTACATCTATGTATACATCAATATATATCACACAGCACGTAATGATGTGAATGAATTCTGAAAATGCATTGCTAGCCTATTTCACTGTTATATGAGAATCATACTGTATATTTACTTAAATCTAAATGCTATAATGGTATAGCTAGTGAGCACCTACAATGTATGGAATATATTATATATATATACACACACATAGATATATATATATATATATATATATATGCTCTTAGTTCAACATAACAACGCAAGATTAAATCAAATTCAAGAAAAATGATGAAGTCAAGAGATGAGGGAAATAAAAAAATTCTGAGGGTGCTTCTGGCCTAATACAACATACTGTTTTTTAGTAAACTATTTCTTAATAGGTAGGAGTATACTCCAAAATGATAATATATGGTACAGTATTTTAAGTACTCAAAGCAGTCAGTCACTTTATCACTGTCATGTACTATGCATATTATATGTATTATACATTTACACAACTGGCAGCTCAGTGGGATTGTTTATACCAGTATCACCATGAGCATTTGAATAGCATGATATTCCATGGTGAAAGGAGTTTTTTATTTCATTATAATGTTATGAGACCACTATTATTTATGTTTGTCATTGACAGAAATATTGTGACATGAGGCAAGACTGAGCATGCAAACACATATGTTCACCCACACAAACATAAATATCTGACAGGGTATGATGACAAATTTACATGTTTTGAACATATAATTTTAAATACTTCTTCATCTCACTTCACAACATCTTAATGTCTCAAACAAAAAGATATCTCTTCTTTTGCTTATTCACCTAGTAAGCACTGGAATCTTTGCTCACAAACTTTTCTTTTGAAATTAGATATTTTTACCCCTTGATCATAGGAATGGATTTTGGCTACCTTTGACTTGAGATAAATCATGTTGAATTGTCTTAAATATACTAAATTCTAATCTACAATTAAAAATTTCATGGTGACAATGAAGAATGTTGAGAACAGTGAGGAAAAGATCTTGGAGTTCAGAATGAAAATAATTTACTCAGCATACAGTTGACTGTGTCTATGGGAAATATAGTGAGACCCTTGAGTGACATAGATGAATGGAACATGAAGGATGTGATTCTGCAACAAATCCATCAGGCAGTATCTGAAAACCAAGAGGTTAGAAGATTATCCTTGGAAATCTAAGCAGAAGAATTCAAATGAGAAAATCACAGGGAAGCAAAAAAAGAAATTAGAGCAGAAATATAAGCATGTGATAATAAATGTAGGGAGAGACTAGAATAACTAGCAATTTTAGCTTTTCTGTCTCCTTGTCAATGACTATTCAGAATTTTATCTTGGAGTTTGATAGGCACTACCCCTTCATACTTTAGTGAGGACTCTTCTATAAGTGTTAATTATAGACATGGTGGACAGTGCCGTTCAAATCTTCCATATACTGTTCTATTTGTCATATCAGTTATTGAAAGAAGGGTGTGGGCATCTCTGGCTATAACCCTTCATTTGTTTATTTCCCTATGCCATTTTAAATAAGGTTTTGAATCATGTATTGATGTCTCCCCATTTTTGAGGGCTCCACTTCTGGTTTTTAAAATTTATTTTATTATTTTATTCAATATGAAAAAGCAATATGTGTTCATAGAAACAATGCTTCAGGTTTTGAATTTTAATCTTTTTACAGGGTCTGAATATTTTCCACACTTGAAATGCTAGGCAAAGCAATGTGGCTCAGCTCCTAATTAGCCCGATCCTCATGAGGGGAAATAGCTGACACTCTACATGGTACTACGTTGTTACACTGTGCTGCTTGGTAGGTTAAAAAATGCATTTTTAACCTATGGTATTTTCATCTTATGATGGTTTATTTGGATGTAATCTCCTTGTAAGTGAAAGAGCATCTGTATTTGAAAAGTTGTGATTAGGTAAGTAAATGTTTATAGCTGTTATGTTCTCTTCAAATATTGACTCCTTTAATAGTTATGAAATAATCACCTGAGTTGATGATAATGTCTTTTTTCTGACAAATATTATCAAATATTAGCATTGTATAATACTATTTAATATTAACATGAAACTTTATTTTTATTAGAGTTGATGTGATATATCTTTTCCATTTAAAAATAACCTTTTTGTGTCTTTATAAATAACAATTTTTCAGTAGGCATGTCATTAAGCCTCAATTTTTTCCAATAAAGTATTTATCAGCTGCAATTAAATTGAATATGTATGACTAGTTTTGTATCTGAAATCACATTATTTGTTTCTTATTTGTCTTATCTGCTTATGTCTCCTTTCTTCTTCTTTGTCTGCATGATTTTGGATTAGCTAAAATCATACAATTTTATCTCCTTTTTATGTCTACTAGCTATGACTCTTTGTTTATGTTGGTGATTATAGAATCCATTATAATTTTTCAGAATCTCTGTAATGTCACTTCATGCCAAATATAAGAAACTTACATTATCATATTTACATTTGTCTACTCCTAAAATGAGTGCTTTGTTGTCATACAATAATTTATTTCTGTCTATATTAGGAAGACCTCCACTAAATTATTTTTTAAGAGTCTTTGAGAGATTTAAAGAGCAAAATATGTTATATATTTACCATATATTTACCATACTGTGATTTTTTTCCTTTGTATTGATGTTGATTTCTAGATAAATCTATTCTCCTTCAATCTAAAGGATATTCTTCTCATCTATATTGTAAGGTGGATCTGTGGTTGTTTAATTCTCCCAATTTTATCATTTCAGAACAGTTATTATACAACTCTTTTGAAAATTTTTTTTCCAGAAAAAGAATTCTAAAGCTGTCAATTTTATTTTTTGATCTCTAAATATGGTGCTTTACTATCTTTTTGCCATCAAAGTTTCTGCTAAGATATATATATATATATATGATAAAATATATAATATAATTTTTTTATAACATATACTTTTCTTAGCTGTTAATAAAGACAGATGCCCATTTGTGCAAATTCCTAAACTCATGGAGAACATAGCTGCTCTTACATTAAGAGTGCTAATGTGCCTTTAAAATTTTTTTTCAAATAAAATTCTTTCTCTCTTGTCTGGCATCAGCTAAATCACTAAGTCACTCTGATTCATTCTTTTAGGTAAAGTAGAGTAAATTTGGTGTATTACACTGTCCTGAGATGTCCACACACATTCCTGGTTGTCATCTTTCTTATTTGTAAATGTGATCTATGACCTTAAAAAGAGCACGCTCAAAATGTGCGCCTTAAACTCAGCCTGCTCAGATTGTGTTCACCTCTACACACACTTTCCTGTGTGACTATATCCTGGTTTCCCAAGCGAAATGCCCAGCTTCCTTTGTTCAGGGAAAGCATTGCTTTGGGAAGGATCCCAGTGCCCTCCTTACTTGCTGCAAGAAATAAAACATTCTCCAGCTTTTTCATTTTAATGCAGGTTAAATTAAGCAGCAATTAACTTTAAAATACTTTTTCTATGTCCTGTTTCTACCTCTGGAATTATAACTTCACATATATTAGGTCACTGGGATGTATCTTATAACTCACTAAGGATTTTTTTTTCAAATTCTGTATTTCTGTGATCTTTTTGAAAATGTTGAGTACTTTATCTTCAAATTCACTATTATTTTTCTGTAACATATTTTTAACACTTATTGAGTGTATATTTTACCCACTATATCATAATGTAATCTCTACAAATTTGATTTTTCTCTTTTATATCTTCAGTGTGTCCATTTATATTTGGACACATAATTAAATTGTAGTTATAGTAACCATTTTCAAATTCTTTTCTATTAATTTTAATACTTGTGTCCCTTCTGGATTAGTTTCAGTTTATCTTCTCATTATAGGATTATAGGTATGATTTCCTTCTATCATTCCTTGCTTCTTTCCTTCTTTCTTTCCTTCCTTTGTTTCCTTCTCATTTTCTTTCTTTTGGGATGTCTGACTATTTTTGTGTATCTCATGTTGTGAATTTTTTATCTCATCACTGGATATTTTTTATTACTATATATACTGTTAAACCATGTTCAGGGACACAGTCATGCAACTTCAAAACCATTTAGTGCTCCCAGACATTACTTTCATGACTTCTTATAAAAAAATAAATAAATCTTTAGTCTAGAAGTATTACCCTGTGTAGTATACTCAATGGCTTATGAATCATAAAATTTTCCAGTCCAATTGTTGAGAAAAATATGACTTCCTCTCCAAATGCCAGCACTTGTATCTTTCTTGGAAGTTCTTTCTCTGGCTGCAAGTTGTCTCCTCATGAAAACAGTCAGTGGAGCCCCTTTGGCAGAAACGTGTAATAGTTCTCTGTGGTAGCTAACTCTTTGGTCCTTCTATCCTTTTATGATCTCTGTCCATCAATGTATTTCACACACTCAGGCCTGTCTCTTCCATTCAAGGCCTGCAACCTGGGTTATGCTCTCTGCATGGCCGCCTAGAAGCTTTTTCTGGCCAATAAACTCTGCCAGAAGAAGGGCGTCCCTCATTTATCTGGCATGTTCCAAGCCAATGGATTTTCCGCTTTTGTTTTCTAATGTCCAATTTTTTGAAAAACTTTTATTTCATTTATTTTATATTTTTATGTTATTTCAGATCAAAAGTAAGTCTCGTCCCTTACTCCATCTTTGTCAAGGAAATATCTTCCTTCAGCTTTCAACTCAAATATCACTGTGTCAGAGTTGCATACTGCGAATTTTCTTCCTCTTGCTTCTCCTTTGACATCAGGTATTATTATTATTTTTTGGGGGGGTACTGGGAATCGAATGTGGGTCCTTGCACTTGCCGGGCAGGCTGTGGCACCACTGAGCTAAATCCCCAGCAGGTATTATATTTTTTATATATTTACTTTTTGTCAGTCCTGCCAATTGCAATCATGTTTTAAATTATTCACATATTTTTGTTCTCTACTGGACAATTTCATGTATCACAGCCATAGACCTTTTAAGTCTCAGAAATCACATGGATGAGATATCATAGATACTCATCTATTGCTTAGATAAATGAATAAATCTCTACTATGTTATTCTCCCTCCTTGTGTTTGTACTTACTTCTCTGACTTAAAATTTAACATTTATTATCTAAATCTTCATTAACCATAATAATAGGTTAGGCAAAGAAACAAATTATACTTTCCTGAGATGGTCTATTTTTGCAATGGAGATACCCAGTTAGTTGATGGATATTAAAAAGGACACAAAATTGAATATTTGTCCATGGGAAACACTTCAGGTAAATAGTTTGAGGATGATCGATCCCGCCTCTTTCCTCTCTGTATCAAATCCTTGAAAGTAGTTAGCTTTCCTGGGAAGTGGAAAGAAAGCAGGGATTGTTGAGAGGTGAACAGGGCAAAGTAAACTCACATGGTAATTACTCAGGGGGTGGCAAGTGTCACCTATTACATATGACTTTTGTTTTCCTCCAGTCGCACATACTACTTGTAAAATGAATCCAGTTCAAAGAACAAAAATACTGAGCCATCAACCCGGGACAATGTTTGGTGACAAGCTTGTTAATAGCTCTTTCTCTGACCTGAAATGATGCTGGAGATGTGGATTATTTCTCTCGCTTTTTAAGAAGAGAACTCCAAAGCTAGATTTTTTCTGGAGACAATCATTTCTCCAAACTTCTTACATTTATTTAATGAATACTATATTTAATTCAATTAAGAGGGAGAAAGATACAAAATTATTAAGTAATCAGAAGCTATGATGGATCCTTTAATTATAGGAATGAAGACATGGATTTATGTAGGTGACTGTCCATTTATATCCTATAAGCTACTAGTTCTAGAACTTGTTAAACAAAATATTATGGAGTAAGAACAGACATACTATGGATCCGGATCCTGAATGTGTAGTGACCAACACTGCGAACTGAAGAAAATATTCAAATTTTTTAGTGGTAATCATTATCTGGCTCTGGACACTTTAGGAAAATGTTAACGTATGAAAATGTTATCAGTTATAGGAGTCAGACAACTTTTATGTTTGTTCGTTTGTTTCAAACATTTGGTCTTGCTGTGTTGCCTCTGCTGGTTTTAAATGCCTGGACTCCAGTGATTCTCCATTCTTGGCTTCTGAGTAGCTGGGACAAAAGACATGTGCTGCCCTGAATGGCTTCAGACAACAACTATTTAGTGATGTTAAGAGACTTATCCAAGACGAATAAGCATAAGAGCAAAGGTTCAAAATTAAGTCTCTTACATTTAAAAAGTATACGTGCTGCTGAAGTGAGCACTGTCACATTTAAAAGATAACGCTTTTTGTTTTACTAGATTACAATAAATAGTATTATTTGTGTCCTTAAAATCATCTCTTGTTATTGGAGTATATGTTAGGCGATCAAAGTGTCTAAACACAAACTCCTGATGTTTCTGTGGACAGTAATGTGTGTACCTGAGTGATTACAATTCTTCACCCAGAAGAGAGTGGGACTTTCCACCATGCTTCTTATGCTAAGACTTCCATCAGCGAATGATTTTCTTGCTTTAAATTTAATGCTGACTCCGTTCAAGCAGAAAATAGATTTGAAGACAATGAAAAATGCACTGCTTTATTTCCCTAAGGCTTCCTCTACAGTAGGCCTTGAGCAAAAGTAATTTCATAAGAAGAGACAAACAACCAAGTTAATCTTCAAATGCAAAAATTCATTGTTTTTTTTTCTAAATTATTTTACTAAGTATTGATTTCCTGATTCTCATTATCCATCTTCAAATCACAGGGCTTAGTGTAGAATTTGCTTACATTCTCATAACAAAATTCATAATCAAACGGGGAAACAATCTCACCATGGTGCATGTCACTTTTCTGTCCAAGGGAACATCTTAAATTGCTGATAAGCAGAAATTGTAGTGAATAAGACCTAAAAATTAAAACAGCCTAAGTAATAACCTGGTCCAGTGATTTTTTTTTTCTTCCCGAAGAGGAATGTTGATTTTTTTAAGTGGGAAATTTTATTTCTATTTTTACATGGTCATCATGTTTTAGATAATTTTCATTATATATATAACAATATGACAATATCATATTTGTTGGGAAATAATAGTTATTTTTAACTCAATTATTTTTAGGTTGAAAAATATACAGAGTTTACTTAACAAAGTCAGTCATAATGACAATGCAGACATCCAGAAGTCCTAGTTAACCCTGAGCTTTCAGAAAACTTAGAAGATCTGAGCAAGTGATATCGTGATTGCTTCCAGTGGGTTCTATGATAGCGTTATCCTCAAAAACTACTGAATGTGAAAAAAAAGACAGTTAATTTTTTGGAATCTGACAGACAAAACTCAATTTCATGACCATTAAGAAAAATCATAAATTCATGAGAATTAAACTGAAAAAAAGCATATGAAAGTAGAAAGGGAAGGAAAGTTAAGAATTAAAAAAAAAGATTAGGATTCAACAGAATACCTAAGGATTATCAACAGATTGCCCATTGCTGGTTTTCCTTCACTGCTTGATGTCTCTTCAATATAATAGCTTAAATATCTGTAAACAAGGATGCCAATAGGAGCATATAAAATAGATCTAATTTCTACATGGTGGGCCCACAAAGTGCTTTAAAGATTATGAAAATTAGCTTGCATCCTGTACATTGAGAAAAATTTGCTAAAAGAGGAACTGTATTACTGTTGGTACACATTTTAAATGCTGTGTGTGTTATAGTTTAAACAGTACAAGAGGCATGTTTTCTAATTGAAAATTTCCAGTGTTCTCTGTAGCCCT
Organism: Heterocephalus glaber; assembly: GCF_000247695.1. The sequence goes on along the minus strand of NW_004624746.1, from coordinate 22,722,891 downwards.
AAAATCAGTCTGCTTAACTTATGTCAATAATTTGTCTAGACTGTTTTTCATACAATTCTATGACATTTGAATTTTAGGGAAGTTTTTCCCAAGATTTGTTCAGCACTTAGTGTCTTCATGGGATGAAGATGAAGATCGAGCAGGTTTGGAATGTTTTCAGTGTTGAACAGTTCCCAGGGGATGACAATACCAATGGCACACAGACCACACTTTATGGATCAAGGGTTTAAATTTTATGCTCTTGGCCCTGAGAAAAGGGCTTGGGTAGAGCTAATTTGCTTGGTAATATGATATCAGGGAATAGGAACACAGACATGATGAGAGACACAGAGAGGTAGGAAAAGCCAATAAAAGAAAGAATTGAGTGATTTGGCCTCATTCTCAGTGGGCCATTTTTCTTATTAATTGTGTCAAAATCTACTTCCTGGGAGAAAAAAGAGGGACATATGCATTTATCAGGTCTTGTTCCCTTCTTTTGGCCAAGGGTGACTACATAAGCTCATAACTTTAGGTTGCACATTAAATTTTGCAGAACATTTATCCATGACAATCCTACCTGTACACAGCAGAGATGCCTTTGGACAAGAAATAAAAATGTTTACGACATGGGCCAAGACAATGCACTGTTTATGTTGCTCCTGTAGGAGAATAGACAAGGATTACCCAAAACCAACTGTTCCAGGGGTAGCCTAGAGTGCTTTGAAGTTATGCACAAGAGCTGTAGATGCGGTACGGTTTGGTATGATGGGTTGGTATTGTGAACCTGAGCACTTAGCTACAGTACTCATGCTTGTTGGAGGTTAAGTGTCAAACAGTCCCTCACTAGAGCACACTCCTTCCCCAAAAGCAAAGCCATGATCCTACCTTTCTAATAACAAAAGGAAGGTACACTACCAGGCAATATGATCGTGGGAAAGAATGGAAACACTGCATTTTCCCTTTCAGATTGGTGAGTTATAAACAAGGGACTGGTAAAAGACAGTGTAACTTTTTCCCCTCTTAAGACTTTTTCTATAGCCTATTGGTGCCTTCTAGTTCTTAAAATGGTCTGTAATTGTCAGCAAATCTGATGCAATCTATTTTCCTACTCTTCATAGGAAAAATATATCCTATAGTGGAAGAATTTTGTGCTATTAACAGAGTCCTCAGTGCTCACATAGCTACACGAAAAATATCTGTACTTTGGAGAAGTAGGTCCTTTGCTGTTGTGATACCAAGACAATTTTCCCTTGTTTCCCTTAAGCAATCTGCTAGATCACTCTATCTCTATAACAAAGGCTATAAAAGCAGGGTACCATAGGATTATAGGCAGCTTCCACTTTCGTATTTTTGTACTCTATCTGCACAACCAGGGTGGAATGTCAGGCCATTAAAGCACTGTGACACTCCCCTGCTAATTAGACAGTTTTCAACAGTTTAGATTTTGCAACAAACATTTAAAATATAATTCATTATTTTGCTCAGGTTAAGGCTAATACTTTTCCTGCTGATGTGATGCCTGCATTATTTTCCCTGTATAATGACAAAAGGAGACTATAACTTGGGGGACCTTTAATGTGTCAGGAGCATATAGATAGTCTTATACATGAGTTCCTACCTGTCTTGAATATGAGAAACTGGCATATTCAAAAAGCTTTTGGGAGTCAATGGAGCATCAAATGACCTACATTTGGCAAGAGGTTAAATTGCCTAGAAGAGCTTGAGCCTAAGTGTGAAAGTGGACTCTTAATCTGCATTTGAGCTACTCTTCAAAACAAAATGTGTAATTAAATTTATTCTCTTGAGTCTAAAACATCAATTCTCTTCTTTTTAAAACAAAGAAAATACTATTCTTGTTCATACATGGTAAAATTAAGGAAAAGAAATATTTTCATTTTGCTTCACATCACAATATAAAGATAGTCGTTTAAAGGATGGTAAGGGGCTTTATAACTGTAAAAGAATTATCTGTATGGAGATTGTTGTGTGCTTTGGAAATTCATGAAGAAAATTATTTATGGTAAATTTAAGGTAAATGCTCCATTGAACACTTCTGATCATTTTTCACTACTTCAAAAGGTCTTGTTCACTCAGTTAATTCTCTTTTAAAACATCAATGACTAGGGGCCAGGATTTAGCTCAGTGGTTCTGGCGCCTGCCTCGCAAGCGCAAGGACCTGAGTTCGATCCCTGATACAAAAGAAACAAAAACTCAATGACCAAGCTTTAAAACTAATAATGTTAGTGACAACACTAGTTATGATCTATTTTCATGTGAACATTACATATAATTTTAAAATAATATTAATATGTATTGTTCCTAACAACAATCAAGTAAACATGGCTTATATTTTATTTTGTTTGTGAAGCTCTGACAAAAGTCCTCTGATTTGGCTCGCATAACTAATAATGTGGCTCAGAAGTTGAACCAGGTGTGCCCGGGCTCAAAGCCATTCCTGTTTCTACTATCACCCTGATGATTGCACCATCACTCTTTTACTCCAACATTTTATTCTTCTTCCCCCAAATCGAGTGGGAACATCATCTTTCCTAATGTCACTGCAATTTCCCAAACATCTGGACAACTTCATCAGGATAACAATCTCATCAGGATATCTTCTGTTTGTGGTGTCCCATGTTGGAGGATATCCAACTCATCACCCAGTACACTGCAAAAAGGAATAAAGTGAAGCATATGTGGAATAACTACAGAGTGCACATGAAATTTTTGTCCTCAAAATACTTAAGTGTATAATTTAGCAAAAGAAATAGACTCATGATGAGAAAGCTATTTTAAAATTTAAAATTAATTAATAGTAGTTTTGGTTCTTAACTGTGCAGTTTAAAAGGCCCATATAGGCCTATCATTATTTGCCACTAATATTCACTAAAAATAGTACTGGCTCACTTTTAAGGCAGCAAACTCCGTTACTATGGAAGTATAAAAATCACCACATTGGGCTAATGTTAGGCAATTCTGTTGTATTATGGAGAATTGCGTTTAATGCCTCATATTTTCTTTGCTGTCAGTGAGTAAAAGTGATTTTGTTAAGTCCTGTTTCCTTGAAACCTCAGTTCCATGGGATTTTTACCGTGGAGTGGGAGAAAGACATGGATAAATTTTCCTAAACTAAGAGGGAGCTCAGCTGCTGTTGCTCAGAGTCAGGGTGGAGCAAGATGTGTAAGCTATAATGTCACATCCACCATTGTCTCTGGATAACAGTGGTAAGTCACCTGTCATGCCTCTTTCAACTTCCTCTTACAGTGGTAAATCTGTCAAAATCACCAAGATATTTTCATTTAAGTGAAAGAGCAGGCTGGTGATTATCCTGAAAGTTGGAATGTTTCCCAAAATTCACTTCTCTCTCAAAGCAGGTGTCCTGCTCTTTTTGCATAATCTAAGAAGCATTTTCTCAGTGCTGGAAGCAGAAAAGAATTGTGATTTGGGCATGTATTGATTTCTCCTTAGCATGTAAGCACTAAGACAATGCAAAAGACTTGAAGCAAAATAATGAATTTATTCTACAATCAAGCTCACACTTTTAAGGGAGTGACTATAGTATATACGTGGGTATCTAATTGAAGAGGTAAGAGGTAAGAATATTTATTTTATTAATAATGAAAAATATGTGAATGAGATTAAAAAACTCCCAGCATCTACAAATACATAATTAAAGTCTCTCCATGATTTTTATTCTATGTATGTTAACAATCAAATAACATTATTCTCATATCCCTACTTCATCTTAACCCAAAACACTTTGAAAACTCATCTCCTCTCATGCTTCAGCACATTTGCTAAGTTCTAGTAACTCAGGTGCACTTTTTCTTCATTTTTAAATATATAGTTACATTTTTATCTTCCTCTATGTTTTCAGCTCATTCTTCAAATGATTACATTCTTCTATTATATTTTATTTCAGCTCTAAATCATCTACTTACATTGATATTCATGAATGATTGCACTTTATAGATTATCCTCCTTCTTCAACACTGTCAGTAACTAGCACATATAGGATACTTTCTTCTTGACACATAGTACTTCTCATATTAGCTTGTATTCATGTATTTATATTTCTATCTTTGCATCTTCCAACTCTAATAGAATACATATGCACACACATAGATGAATACAGACCTAATTAATATTAGAGTAAAGTGTTGGTCTGCTTTATTTTCTATAACCTTAGTACCTGGAATGTTGCTTGTTACAGTTAGTATTCAACAAATATATGGGAAAGAGCTAGTTTATAATAAAAAGGTGAATATTCAGCATAAGCAAAGAAATAGAGGTAAGAATTAACTCTGGAAATTCAGAGAGATAGAAACCATGAGAATGATTCACAAATGTAGAATTCAAAACAGTAATACCTATGTAGAATAAGTAGAGTGTGTATGAATGAGAGAGGGAAGTACTAATATGGAATAAGAGTGTGTATTTGTGAGAGATGAATCAGCCTGACATGAAAAGAAAAAAGAAAACAGAATAAACATCCAAGAACAGTGGCTATTTAAAAAATATACAGCATGAAATTGGAATACCAGAATGATAAAAAAAAGAATATAACAGAAGAAATATTTGAGGTAATAAATTACTGAGAATTTTCTAAAGTTAATTACAAAAACCAAACTGCAGATTTTATAAATCTTAGAAAACACAAGTCAGAGCAATACAAATCTCTGCCAGGCATATCATATAAAACTAAAGACACCCCCCCCCCCAAAAAAGAAGGGTAGACTGGAAGAAGCTAGAAGATAAGTCACTTATTTATCTATAAAGTTGTGAGGTAAACAATTACATTGGATATGTTTTTAGAAACCATACAGGCAATGGAAGAGAATGGAATGAAATATTAGTAAGAAGGAGAACTTGCAATCTAGAATTCTATTTCAATGAAATTATTTTTCAAAAGTGAAAGAAAAAGCCTTTTTGAGAAAATAAAGAATTTATTGTCACTAGATCTACCTTACAGATCATCTTTAAAAATGTTTTCAGGGAGGATTTAAACTCAAAAAAAATGGAAGGTTTGAATCTACGTCTATAAAAGAAAAAAATCAGACAAAAGGAACAAAGTAAAGAAAAATAAAATGTATTTTTTATATGAAGCGATATGATGTCATATGAACACAGGCTTTGTTAAAAATCAATATTGCAAACGCAAGGGTAACCACTAAGAATTAACAAGGAAATATATTGATATGATAAGTAAGTAGATGAATTAGAATGACATATAAGGATTAATTAAAATTGGGAAGGCATAAAATGTGGAGTAGGAAAGAAAGAAAAAATGCAAGAACTGGACAAATTTAAAACATGATTGAAATTAATCCAACTATGTCAACAACCACTTTAAAGTGAATGATGAAAAAAAATTAAACATTAAAGCATATATGTGTATATATATATATATATATATATATATATATATTTTTTTTTTTTGTACCAGAGATTGAACTCAGGACCTTGAACTTGTGAGGCAAGTGGTGGCATCACTGAGCTAAATCCCCAGCCCTTGTTTACAGTTTTTTATAATAAGACAATTTAAATACAAAAACTAGCACAGGTTTAGGATAAAAAAATGAAAAAGCTATATCATGCTAGCGCTAATCAAAAGAAAGCTAGAGTATCTAACAATAGAATGTTAATTAAATGAGATAAAAATGCCATACGATAAATAAGCAAATACACCATTATAAATGAAAACTCCAGCACCTCTGTAAGTAAATGATATATTAGGATATATTAGGAAGACAGAAGGAAAGTAAGAAAAGAGCTGATTCTTCAGCACTATCAGTCAACTTCATCTAATTAACATTTAGAAGAATATTCCTTCTATGCATTTCTCCCAAGCTCTTCAGGAATATTAAACAATATAGAATCAATTGTGGGCAATGAACACACAGTAAGAAATTTGAAAGAAATTGTAAAAAATATGTTCTTAGACTACTGTGAAATTAAAGAAAATATCAAAATCAGGAAGATAGCTGGAAAATACTTAAATATTTGGAGAGTAAAAGTATATTTTAAAATAATAGTATTGTCAAAATTAAGACTAAAAATAAGTTAAAATGTTGTGTAAAATATATATTATACACTAGCACTATATAGAATTAATTTATCTTAAATTAATAAAAATAAATTTTACAAGTTAACAAACTGTTTGAGTTATAGCCAAAGTAGGTTTGAGAGGGAAGTTTGTAGAATGAGAAAAAAAAAAACCCTCTAAAATTGTCAGTGCAAATTTCCACTTAAGAAACTTAGAAGAAAAGGACAGTTTAAGGCACCAAACAACAGTGACAAAAGTGACTATTCAAAAAAAACGACCATACTAATTACTGGTAAGGATATGCTACAGCAAAATGGTAAAACCACTTTGGAAGATAGTATGATAATTTCTTACGAAGCTGAATGTAGTCTTACAATACAGATCAGCAATTAAGCTCCAAGCTATTTACCTACATAATTTAAAAACTATATACTCACAAATACTTTCATTAGTGCCAATATCAGTTTTATTTATAATTGCTAAAATTTTAAAACAGAGCACCCATGGTGATCTTCAGTCCTAAACTGTGGTACATTTACACAAGATCTAATAAAATATATGCTGCATATTTAAATTTCAAAAATGTATTACATTAAAAGACACATTGCAATTAATCCTTCTCAAAATATTCCCCATAAATTCCAACACAGTTATCCTATCTTTTTGCAAATTTCTGAAGCAGTTTAAAAGTCTTTAGTTGAACTGTCATGGCTGCCTTGGTATCCTGAAGCACTTTGAAATATTTACCTCTCTTGGTCATTTTCACTTCAGGGAAGAGCCAGAATTCACAATGTCCCAGATCTGTTGACTAAGATGGATGATGATACACCATAATTGTTTTGCATCTGCCTCTCCAAACTGGATGGTGAGAGGCATTAAGAGAAGCTCAGGGTCCAACTGAAAGATGCGTCAATGACCAAAGTTGGAAATACTAAGCAATAAAACCAATAATGTAATAATGTATAATGAAAAAAATTATAAAAGCAATATTTGTGATTGCCTTAATATATAGACAAGTAATTGAAAATTGGTCATAAAACCAAGAAGAATTAAATTTTCCATGAAAAAGATGATTTAACTAGAAACTCTCCTGAAGTAAGTAGGGAATACTTTCCCATTCCTCAAGGTTATTCTGTCCATAAGGACTTCTTTCCTAAGAGTTTAGTATGGAAGGAGAGACAAAACACTAAATTGATAGAGGAAAAATTTGACATATACTGTCTCAGCCATATTACCAAGTTCAATATCAATAGTGATCATTTGTTTTGTCAGTATATAACCTTAGCATAATGCAATGAAATGGTATTTTGTCTCTGCTATTTTCCTCCTAATATCTCATTATCACAATCTAGTCATGAGAAAAACATAGTACAAATCCCATTTTATATGTGTTTCACAAAATACCTGACCAATAAACTCTGATGTATTATCAGAGAGCAGCACGGAACATGAAGAGACATGATGAATGAAAGTAATATGGTATCTTGGATATTATCTTGGAACAAAAAAGAATCCTAGGGAAAAACTAAAGAAATTTGAACAAATTGTGGATTTTATTTAAAAATAATGTTTCAGTGTTAGCTCATTGGTAGTGACAAGTGTACCATAATAATTAAAAGTATCAATAATAAGGTCAGTTAGGTAGAGGGATTTGGGAATATTGTGTACTATCTTCACAATTTTTCTGTAAATCTTATAACATTTGAATAATAATGTTTAATAACATTTTTAAAGGTAGTTACCTGGGGACCAAAAAACAGAAAACAAAATGTAAATTTCTATCTATCTATCTATCTATGTATTTATCTATTTTTTTTATTTTGGTACCGGGGATCGAACTCCGGTCCTTGCACTTGCAAGGCAGGCGACGGAACCACTGGGCTAAGTCCCCGGCCCTATCTATCTATATTTGATTGATTTATCTAAGCTACCATGTATTCATTCATTTATCAAAGTCATAAAGAAGAGTGATAATACAAAAGATGTTCATAGCCTAATTAAATAAAAAGGTAAAGGTCATAGCAATATTGTTAAAGTTCAAACACTAGTCTTCACTAAATAATATCTGTGTCTTTACTCTTCAAACTAGAGTTTGGAGCAAGAAAGCCTGGGTGACAGCAGCCACCATCTCATCTTGTCCTGGAAATTTTGAAAAATGCAGAAGACTATTTACCACAGTTAATAAAATAATTTCTCCTTGATGAAAGTTACAATGCCAACTATATAACACTTTTATTATTCATGAGTGGTTCCTTGATAGATATTTTCAATTTCTTCTGTTAATTTTACTATTGGGTCCATTTTTAATTAAAATGAAAAACAATAACAGTGGTAAGATGTAAGAAAAATATAGTCTCTAGAATATGAGTTATGAGGTTTGGTATTCTTTTAAGTGAAAAAAAGTGTATGATTTTGGCTCTTATTTAAGGGAAATGAGTAATACTATATTTTTTTAAAGATATTTACCCAAGAAGGCAGAATGGATGAAGGAGAACATCATTTTTTGCTAATCTATAGTCTTGAGGGCCTTCTGCTCGATGTTTTTAGTAATGGTATATTATTTATTTACTACTTATCTTACTATGGCCTGCTAAAGTAAACTACTATAGGCAGACTACTACACATAAGACATTTCTCTTAGTTCTGCAGTCTAGCAAGTACAAGATCAAGGTATTTGCTGATTTTACTTTTGGCAAGAGACTTTCTTCTTGTTCGCAGATAGCTGCTTTTTTCCTGTGTTCTTCTATGCTGGAGAAAAATAGAGATATGGTCTTTCTTTTTCATCTTATAAGCACATTAATCCCATCTTGTTACTCTTACTTGCCAGAAAACCTATTACCTACCAAAGTCCTTATCTTCAAATACTTTGATGGGGGCAGGGGACAATCCCAACATAGTAATCATGAGTGACATGGTCTGTCCATAACAACACAGAAAGCTAAAAGTGTAAATGCTGTTTTGCTTTATTACTTGTTTTCAGTTAAAAGAATTAAGATACCAAATAAATTCATTGAACTGTGCAGCATCTACTGGCAATTTTAGGCCTGCTTCAAAGCTAGTAGCCATCATGTGCTCAGAAATTTTATTCAGAAAAATATATTCATTATAGTAAATCTAAAATCTCAGTGTCTCAATTGTAAGGAAATTTATATTTGTTTTACTTTTAAAATGCAGTTTAAGTCAGTAGGGAACCTTGCTTACCCTAACATCCCAAAAGTTTTGCATCTTGCAATATAAACTCTTTATCAAGACAGCAAAATAAAAAAGAGAGTATGGGGGATTAGGAGATGTGTTTTTGTTGTTTAATTCATTTTTCCTTATATTTTACTGAACAGAATTCAGTTACAAAATCACAATTCACTACAAAAGAAGCCTAGAAATGTACCCTTGCTACATGCCCAAGGATAAAGGAGAAGATGGAGAAAAGTATAATAAACCACAAAATAATGTCATCAACAGCAGTAAATGAATCCCTTTGGAAAAGTAAACCATGTGAGAATTAGTTTCTGGAGAAAGGGTATTCTGCCAAGAAGGAAGTTGAGTCCAATAACTCTAGCACAAGTTCAGATTTGTAGACATGATTTCATTTACAAAATGATGTATGTTACAAAATGATGATGTTGCAAAATGATGGATGAAAAAGAGAAGGAAAGACATCCATTGGAAAGTTGTATTTCACCAATAGACAAAGGAAAGGTAGATGGCATGTGGAAGGGGAAAAAGAGTCATTGGAAAAGGAAAGGGAATAGGAAGAGAAAATGTAAATGCGTGGTACAGAATCACTCCTTAGGTAATATGAGGAGCACATCAAATGAAGACACTAGGTAATGGTAACCTAGGGTCAAATTATAGTGAATATATTGTGCAGCAAAAGCCATTACCTATTAGATATTTCTTAGGATATATTTTTAAAAGACTAACCTTTAATTTGTATCATAGAACTCTTTCTTACAGTCTGCCATCTTCCTGCTTCAGAAAAGCAGTGTAAATCTGAGCACAGAATTTAGGAATGGGGACCATTCAGTATTGGGAAGTTCATTAGCACAGCCCCATAAAACCAATCAAAGGTCACATTTTCACTACAACACAGGGTTTGTGTCCTTTATCTCATCTCCATTGTATAAAGAGAAAACGTTACATGCAATTCCTCTCAGTTCAGAGATAGCCCAAGAGGAATATTTGGGTACATGGTAGAATTAGAGACTCTATTGCATTTTCTCTCGCCCATTTTGTCAAACGCTGGTCTTTACTTCTTACAGGCAAGTATAAGTCTAAAATTTAAAAGCCCACTTTCCTCTACTCTCACATGTATTATGTCTGGCTTTCAGTCATTTCTTTTATCATCGTAATAATTCTGACTTTTTCTTTTTAAACATTCTATTTTAATATCTTGTGTTTTCTCAATTTTTTGTTTTTTGCTGACATATTGAAATCTGGCTAAATCATAGACCTCATTTGTTATTCAAACAGAACAAGCTACTTAATGACATTCACTCTTACTTCAAAATTCCTTGATTTCAAAAATATATTTATCTCGCATCCAAATTTAGTTCATACAATTCAAGAATTTAACCTTGATATTTCTTCCCTGACTTACGGTACATAGTCATTTCTTTAAATAGAAGTTTCTCAAAAATGTATGAAAAGTAAATTGAATCAACCCAAGTTGATGGTATTAAATATAGGGATTGTGTCCTGTTTTCTCAACTGTAGGTACTTGTGATTTTTTAATGTACAATTTAACATGTAGTCTAAACACGCCACCACCATCAAAACAAATGCCCAAAGAGGTTGATTAATGATGTACCTAAGTTATTATCTTTATCTTTTATGCATTAATAGACCACAGGAAATTATTTTTATATCTAACCTTAACATCTTGCAATTGAATGGTTTAAAAATCAAGCAAATACTTAATTTTAATTTTTCTGTTGAAGATATTACCTAGCAATACATACAGTATTCAATGCCAGCCATCTAAATATTAGATTCATATACGGAGGACATGGGGTTAAAGATTTGTTGATTTTAAATAGTCCAAAAAGTCCAGATTCTACAGCTATTAGATAAGATCTATGCTTTTGTAATACTAAAAATACATTAAATGTTCTCCAAAGATATTCTGATGATTAGCAAGGTTAGAAAAGGTTTAATGTAAATATACTATAATTATAAAAATTGGTATGAAATTTTCTTCCTAAATAATCATTAATGAGATATTATTCTCTAATCACTGGGATGACATTTTGCCTTTGATAATTAACCCCTTTAAGTAATTAATGGTCATAGTAAGACTATTTCATATATTGTTATTTGAAAAGTCAGCAATGCTTAATTTTTTTCTGAGTTGTCTTTGTTAAATCAGGCTAATTCTTTTCACAAAATCTGCTAGACATTTTCAATCAGCTATTTGGGGTAGTTTTCATAATGGGTGATGTTCTGACATTTAATTACAATCTTTAATTCCATCTTACTCTTAAAAATGAACAAATTCTTCATTGTCTCATTAGGTGTGTAGAGCTGCGGAGATTCAAGTAGCCAGAGTGACCATATTTCTTACTCATGAAGCAGTTGAGAGGCAGAATGATTCAATTGAAAATAGCCATACATCACTGAATTGCAAAACCTACTCTACTACTTAGCATCCATATAGCTTTACACATGTTTACCTATTCCGATTTTTGGTGTATGAAATAAAAATCTTTTATTTCTTGAAACTTACTCATAAGTGCTGATTTTCATAATAATAGGATTTTCTCTTTGGCTATCACTTCTCAATGAGACAGTGGAGGATAATAGTCCAAAATTGGTGAATTTTACATTTTACCTGTTTATCTTTATTGGCACATGTCTGTAATACATAATGATATTCATGAAGGAGCAATGGTGCATGTACATAATTCATCTTAATATTTTCCCCTCTCCTCCCTTCTCTATCCCCCCTCCCATTTTGCAAACGATGCATCTCCCTGTTTCCTATTGTCTCTTATTTTGATCTATTCTTCTAAATTTAATATCCTCTTTAGTGAAGGAGAATTTTGGGTGGCTACATAAAACAAACAGATTTAATGCAAATGATTCTGTGCCCAATTAAATCATATTTTCAATAGGAAACGGCAACTAGGAATCTCCTGGAATCAGGGATGGACATGATATGGAAATATAATCCAAGGTGTTGACCAAATTTATGAAGATATATGAAAAGGAATTGAATATTTCTTCTCAGGTGATGAAAATGTAAGTTTAGTATTTGTTGGCAGTACCCTTCCCTGGCAAATGGAAAAAATTGAGATTTAGAAGATGTGAAGGCCAATGCAGAGAGACAAATTGACTGGTCAAGAGGAGAGAGCTGTATTGCACAGTAATTCTTTCTTGGAGGAACTATCTCTCCTCTAGCCTCCGATGCTGATTTGAAGAACCCTCTTGGTAGACAGTCACACAGAGAGTCTGACAGAGAACTCCAGATGAAATGGTTCATTTCTAGACTTGTCTAATTAGATACTCCTCTCCTAGTATCTATACTGAGTGGAGAAAACAGAATAAACTACATGAATGTGTTTTCTGATTTGTGGCAAGGACTCTGAATCTTGACAGACTACAAATGGCTTCTTAGAGAAATATTCCTGATAAAAAATAAAACAGCTAAATTTATTTCTCTTCGGACTTTAGGAATTTCCCTTGTTCGTGCTATATTCCAAATTTGGGTGTCTTACCTATATTGGTTGCAAGAGCCCCTGATATTTTTCAAATAAATTTCCCTGTTCTCTTCAGATTGTTTTGTATAGCTTGTAAACAGGAGCACTAGTGGTGTTAAGTTCTGTTTCCTTTGTAAGTTACTGAAAGCTTATTGCTATATTGCATTTGTTATAGCTATGTAAGCCATAAATTATTTTCAGTGTTTTCCTAAGCTAATTAATTATTGCTGATAGTTTCTACTCAAAAAGTTTCCATGAATACAGCTGTAAGAACATTTGCTGCCCACAACCGTTATGGAAACAAAACAAAGTACTATATTAAAAAAAAGCTACAATACTGGTATTAGGAATATAAAATGTGATCAACAATATTCTTTTTATAGAATACAATATGAACTTCACAGATGAACTAGGAAAATGTTCTTATCACACACAATTAGCTACACAGAAAATTGTGTTACCATCTGCCCTTCCTTAAGGTGTTTGTAAAAATTAAGGTTTAACCTTTTTAATATTTAGCTTTACACATTAATAACAATTCAAAGGTAAATTTTTCAGCATTCTCTTTGCTTTGTTTACTCCACTTCTCAAAAGTAAAGTGGGGGGGCAAAAAGTAAAGTGGGTCAAATATGGTTCATTAGTCTTTTGTAATAGATACCAAAGCAGTTGGAAAACCAGAAAGGGAAAGTCTTGTTGCAAACATCTAATACACGATTCATATTACAAACAGTCTTATGCCAATTTTCTTAGATCAGCAACCATCTGCTTCTCTAAGAAGTGTAAATCACCACTGGCATGTGGGCCTACTCACTTATTCTTAGGTGGTTGAACAAGTCTCAGAAATCTATTGAGATGAACTAATATTTTGGTAGGATCCAAATTATATTTTCAAAGTGTTTGCAACTTAAACAGAGATAAAAGCAGGTGTTTCTTGTTTTGGAAATGAGATTCCCGGAACACACTCATTGGTACAAACCATTAACTAAAAATTACTGAAAATCACTATGTTTACACATATTTTTGACAAAAGTAAATACTATTTTTACAGGCATTTTAATTCTCATTTAACAAAGGAAACTATTACTCAAAATATAATGCATCTCAATCAATTTTCCAAAGCTAATTTTTATTGGGGATACAAGTCCAACACTGCTGACTAAAAAAGCCTTGCTTCTTGCATTTGGTCATCTGTTTTTCCCACCAAAGCCAAAACTATGTGATCAAAAATAGTTTTCAATATCAGTAATTTTCTGGAGAATAAGTTCTGTTTAAGTAATGTGTCTAATAATATTACTGAAATTGTCTTCATTGCTTATAAAAATGTTATTTAGAATAAACAAGATGCAAACAATATAACAAAAACAAAAAATCCATTTGAAAAAATAATTTCCATAGTTATAAAGTACTTTAATAATCTGGCTCTAGCCTTATTTCATCTTACCACATCTGGTGTAGATGTGACAGGATAATTATTTTCTTGTCATTCTATTATATTTCCATAAATCAAAACAGAATAGCTAGGATATAACATGAAAAAAGCAACTGACCCCTTAAAAGACACCAGCACATTTTATAGCTCAGAGAATGTACTTAAAATCTTACTCATTGTTATTTTTTGCTAAGTAATAACCACTTGACAAATCACTATGTAACATAGAGGAAATTAGAGGAATGTACTAAGAATATATATTATACAATTATTTATAAATATATTCTATAATTTTTAAATATTGAACTGAAAGCCAATTATAAAAGAAAAAATAATCATGAATTTTCATATTGATATATATTATTTATATTGATGGATACTTAAAGGGCTTGCAGAGAATTTCCTGACTTCATTCTATATATATATTTATGGAGTAATATTTTTCTAACTATTCTATTCATTCTATTTTACACATTTGGTAAATAACAGTATTCAATGCAGCAATAACAAGAGCATGGATGTTGCTTACGTTAAAGGATATAAGATGCTACTCTCCTGGCCTCCAAGTGTCTATCAAAGGTGAGATGAGAGCAATGGTAAGGTGCATTCAATAAGAAACCAGGGTGTGTATTTACATGCATGTGCTTTTATTGATATGTGTAAAGTTTACATAATGTGATTGTTTTAGTAGAGGGGTACAGGCATCAAAAATACATTTTTGTAACTTTATATATTTTGTTTCTTGTATTATTTCCATTTATTTATTAATTTATCCCCAAATTGTAAGCTTTTGGTTATGTTTAATTTTATCCTACTTAAACTACAAAATTTACAAATCATTAAACATTTTTCTTTGTATTATTATTGTTCTGTTTAACTTATTTTCCTGGGGTTTTTTTGTTTTTGTTTTTGTTTTTTTTAGACAGGGCTTCTCTATGTAGTTCAGGCTGACCTTGAACTCATTATGTAGTACAGGCTGGCCTTGAACTCAGGACAATCCTCCTTCCTCAGCCTCCAGAATGCTAGGATCACAGCTGCGTGCTGGAATCACATGCCTGGCTTGTTTAACTTACTTTGACCAGTTCTCAAACCAGAATATTCTTGAAATGACTTGAAAATAAGAGCCCTAAAGTAGTTAATTTCTAGCATCAACTTGACTGGGTTAAAGGATACCCAAATAACGGGTAAAGCATTCTTGCTAGGTGTGTCTTTGAATGTGAGGGTGCTGTTAGAACAAAAAGGCAGAAGAAGGCAGAGGATTCTCTCTTGGAGCTGAGACACTGGTCCGCTCCTATTTGCAGACATCAGAACTCCGGGTTCTAGGACCTTCAGCCATGAGAACTCTCCCTCATACCTCCCCATCACATTGCTTCATAAATTCTTTACAGAACTTTTCATAAACTTCCCACAGAAATAAAATTCCACCATGACTATAGTGTAGGACTCAAGGATTTTTACCTCATGTATTGACTTCAGGAAATCTGTGGTGGTTGCATGTCATGCCAGTTTAAGAAAGGCACTAATGGCTGAAGAGTTCTCGGGAGTAGATTTTCATACATAATTAATAATACCACATTTTTGCCAGGCATTTGGTGATCTCACTGTTAATTTTTGGTATATGTCTTTATGTCCATCAGTTAGTAGTGAATTGGGTTATGAATTATAATTCTTCTAATATTTGCTGTGCTACCTCTTCCTTCACCCATCCCTTTCCCCATTCTCTGGAGGGTACAGAAGGATGCCTTGGTAAATGTTTTTTTCATATCATGATATTTATACCAATAAATTTACTGGAAGGGGCACTATGGAAATGCTGAGTGTTAACCTGACCCAGGTTAGGACAATAAAGGCCGATCATTGTAAGACTCTAATAGGATCATAGAGATTCCATTAATGTTTGGAACTAGGACTAGAAAGCAAGATAATAGATAAATCTGGAGAGCATGTTGCTTAAATGAAAGCTTGTTTGACAGTTGTGAGATAGCTAAACGGTGGGACAAGTTAACAGCAGCCAATGGGCTCCTGAAGCTGTTTTCTTCAGTAATGTAGTTTCCTGAACAGTGAGTTTTCATCATCATATTGATGTATAAATGCTCCCTGTCCCCCTCTATTTTTTTAATCACAAACAGAACAGCATTGCTGCAGGGCTTCTTGCTATAGAACTGTCTATAGTGGATAATTACGACTGGATGATGTTGTAGTTTAATTAGAGTTTCAAGTTTCAAGTCGTGTGTACATGATTACACTTCTACTTGCAGTTTTTTTTCCAAGAAAGCCCTATTCTAGTGGTGTATATTGCTGACTCTTTTGCATGAGTCTTATAGAAGTAAAGTTGTGACAGAAATTTAGAAATGCAAATGGAAAGAAAAGTAGGATAATGACAAAGGATAGAGTCAGAAGGGGATGATTGTAATATAATTTTCACTGACTCGTAGGTGAATGCAGAGGTAAGCAATGTCACCATCTCACAGAGACACAAATACTAAACTTTATTCCGCCATTCCAAATTTCATGAACTGCAATTCCCTCCCCTCCCTTGCTGCTCCTTCATTCACAGTGTCATCATTTTTATTCTTAAATTGTTAGAATAACCATCCTTCATGGTTAAACTAAAATATCAATGCTGCAGGGATGCATGCCCTAATCTCTTAAACCCAAATTAATCATTCTTTCATCTGTATTCTCTCAGAACTGCACTTAGGAATTTATTAAAGATTAATTTTACCCTACTGTAATTTATTAGTAATAAATCACGCCTCTCTCCACTATAAGTTTCTATTAAGACAGTGATTATGTCTGCTGTATATATGTATATAGTACATGTCCTGCATATGATTAAGATAATAAAAGTAAATAATTAGATAAATGTAATTAAATGAAAGTAAAAAAAACTAAGTTAAAGTAAAAGTAGATACTATTCCAGATTTTAAAATAAAATTTTTAAAATATTAATAAATACCATATGGGAAATAACTCATTCTCATTTTACAGATAACAAAACAAAACAACACACACACACACACACACATCCTTATATATCGTTAATTGTTAAACTAAGATTCAAATCAAGATCTTTCTGAACCCATGGCTCAGTAACTACTGAAGTGAATTTTCTTTGCATCCCTGCTTTGTTTGACTAAGATGAAAATTTGACCTTGGATCACAAAACTTGATTTACATTAACATGTAATGAACTAAGCCATGATTTTATTGATGGCCATTAGCAAGACTTTGATAGTATCTGTAATCTTTCTTCTTTAGCAGCTTGGGAAATCTTTGCTGTAAATACTTCAAAGAAGTCAGTTTATCTCATCTCATACCAACTGTCTGTATATCTATCTGAAAGAAAGGAGTCCCGATTTAACAAAAAAGGAGTTAAAAAAAAAACCCTTTGTGTTATATCTCTATGGAATTAAGCTTGTCAAGTACTTATTGAGGAATGTAAAGGTGATAAGTTTATTCTTCAAGTATGCCAAGAGTTCAGTATTCATTGAGTGTTCATTCAGATTTCATTAATTTGATAAGTATTATAATTTAAATTATGGCAAACTGAAATACTCTAATAGGATCAGGAAAAATAGGTTTAGTAACATAGGAAAAAATCTAAACAAGGCTGAGGTTGTAAAAAATATCTTGTTTCAGAAAATTAAATCATCCTTCAACCAAATTTAGCAATTCATATACTCTACACAGGTATCATGTATTCTTGTCTCCAATATTTTTCCTCAAATTTTTCTGGTAGACAATATTTACTCTTCCAAACAACATGTAGCTAATACTCTCTCAAGAATAATCTAGTGGATAAGCTAAGTCTAATAGTTTGTCTTTCAATAATCTTTCCTTCTTTATTAATGGCAGAAGGGATTATGCTCCACTTCCAACTCCTAAATCAGTACATATCCTTCTCTGTTATGAACTAGAGGAGAACTAATAAGGCTTAAACAAATACTCTGAGCCTAGAAGTGATTTTTATACTGCTTTTCAAATACATCTGGTGCTCAAATAATGACTTAGAGCAGTGGCACATCATTCGAAAAACCGTTTTAATGACCAGTAATATATAGTTATATGTAGCAAGGCTTTTAGTTTGAATCTAGATTTGATTCCAAGTGTTCATTTTAATTTTTTCATCTTGTAGTGTGTAGTCTAGAACAATATGCAATTAAGTTCTATATCTAACTATGGAAGCTATTCGAGTCCCTCTACATTTTAGACCCTAGATAAAAGCAAACTAAAGATTAAAACATATTATGGCTACAGAAACTATATTTGGTTGGTTTTATGTGTTCAGAAAAAGTCTCACTCTCTTCATATCTATATTAAAGTTACTTTTCACTATGTGTTATTAGTGATCCACTGTATTTACACTGTTTTTTGGAGGAATGAAGCAACATGACTTTGCAAAACAAAATCCTTATTTAAATATTTTAGGATATTTAATAATTCAGGTATTTTGTTACTTCCACACAGCCAGCTCTTAAGACACAATTATTCTAAATTAATGAAGTTGGTTTGACAATACCTGTAAACAGTGAGTAAAGAGAGTCAGTCCTTCATGACCACACTGAGATCCTACCAAATTCTCTCAGCTACTAGGAGCAACAGGAGAACCTGCCAGCCCAGTCTGCAGCACTCCCTTTAAGTCATACACTTATTTGTGGAGTGTGCAAAGACTGTCAAAAGAATACCTAGCTGACACGAACACAACACAAGAATCTTAAACTGGGATCCTTTTTTCAGGGTTAAAATTCACAAAGCCATTTAGGGATAGAGAAAGCCACTGACAAGGTTTAGCCCAATTAGGAAATGGAATGACAGTGTTAGAAAATTAAAAACACCTCTAGGGAAGGGTGGAGGGGGTGAAAGCTGCACAGGTAATGGGGAAAAAATAAGAACTAAGATACATCATGTACAGGTACAAGCACCCAATGATAAATGTAAAAGTATTGTATACCTAAAATGTACCAATGAAAGAATTAAAAAAATAAAAATAAAAGCACCTCCAAGGCCCCTGGCAAGCCTGTGACTGAGCCAACAAATCTAACACAGTGGATGGTAGCACTTACAGCTCTCATAAAATCTCCTTAAGTGTAATTCTCTGGTATCCAAAAGAGGACTGTTCAAGCTTGATCATATACTCTGACAGCCTTCTCTCCATGATAGCACAGACACATACTTGCCAGCATTCATTCTTATAACTTCTAATTTTATGTCTCTCTTCATCTCTTTCAAGGTCTGTTGAAAGCCAACGTAGATAAATGGCAAAGAAAGCTTGAATAGTGCAGAATTCCTGCAAATAATTTTGGGCAATGTTATCAAGGGAAGCTTTAATTAAGGTTCATTGAAAAAGAAAGTAAATCAAAAGCTTACAAAGCTAAGTTTATTGCATAGATTTTCAAGAATATTGAAGAAGAAAAGATATTGAAAAGTACAGAGTGCAGGGTCTGGCACAGAGTAAAGTGCTCAATAATTGTTTAATACAGAAACATATGGATGATGGCATAGTATCAATGGGGTTAATCATAGATTTGTTTTCTTTTCCTTGGATTATGTTCCATGTGTCTCATGATTTCAGTAACTTCTTACCCTCGATGCAATCATTTCAGTTGAAATTACAAAAGCTGTTATTTTTGCTGATGATATTTCCTTCCAACATTTTCCTATCTATTCAAATTATTACATTACAAATGTATCATGAATAAAATTTTCTTTCATATTTAACCAACCAACAAGATAGAACCAAAGCTATGCTCTGATTTCTTAAACCTAAATTTCTAAGACGAAGTTGTTTATTTAACAATAATAAACTCTCTTTATTAGACTTCAGCAAATACTAGTTTCTATGTATGCCCTTAGCTAAAAATCTCACTAAGATGCCTTCACTTCTCTGATGTAAAGTGATATATTAGACCTTTCAACTTCATGTGACATATACCAATGGGTTAAGTATACAGATATTACTCTCTACTTCGAACAAGGCCAGCTATGGACAGAGTTGCTTCATGAAAACAGTTTTATCAAAGACATGGCTATGAATGCTAATGCATCATCCATGTGACTACTATAGCTCAAACCATTGCATTTTGGTTTCAGGCAGCAGAATGGAAGGAGAAAAAAATCAATGAATAATGCTGAAAAGAAGTAAAGTCCTTCCTTGTATAAGAATGAATAACATCATGACACTTGTATTTTCATCTTATTTAGGAGAATTACTAAGACAAAACTAACCTGGATACATAGTCTTTGCTCATGAACAGCATGTGGCCAGCTCCAAACCTGTTGCTTTTGTCATTAAGGAAGGAGAACAACACAGGTATAAAAAGTGCCAAATAAATATTTGGGCCAAAGCTAGCCTAGCATATAATATAAGTTCTACATCATGGACATGCTATTCCAACAGTATAGCCCCATAGGATGTATATCTATAAGTCTGGGATTCCCTTACATGTGAGAAATGAAGACTCATACAACAAAGTTGAAATCTATCTGGAATTTTATGTAAATTCCCTTCTCTCAGCCATGTTCATCCTGAGGGATTAAGTATTAAGTGGAAGTAGAATTCATTTCACAGGCCAACAATGGAAATGGTCAACTGATGCTATGTATGTATTTTTTTCTTCGTTCATAAAACAAAAAGAAATGTGTTCTCTTTTTTGCCTAGATTTACAGCATGTTTGATTCAGTTAAAATGCACAGTTGGGCAATGGTAATTCACTTACCAAGCCTTTCCAAAGACTTAAAAGCACACAGCAATGTTCTTAGTAACCATCCATACAAGACATATACATATACGTATTTAAGTCTCTGAATGTCATAGTTTGTTATTTGCCAAGAATAGAAATAAATATTTCCCAAGGAGAGTGCAGTTTCTAGGTATTGGAAATAATACATATTATTTTAAAACATTTGTCTAACTTTCAGTGGGTCAAAGAAACCATTGCTGGCCAGGGATTTAGCTCAGTGGTCCCGGCACCTGCCCCGCAAGCACAAAGTCCTGAGTTTGATCCCTGGTACCAAAAAAAAGAACAACAAAAAAAAGAAAGAAACCATTGCATGCTTATAGCTTCTGCATAGCAGGCATTTTGTGACAGTGGGTGAAAAAAACAACAACTATATACTAGTACCAAGGAGCAAGGCTCTAGATTTCCCTCTACCTCTAACTTCTTCAGTCTCTTGGGCAAGTTACATAAGCTCCCTGGGCCTCTTTCCCCATCTGTAACACTGAGGGACTGAATTAGTTTCCTTAGGGTCTTTTCAGATATTACACATCATGGGTACCAGGCTTTTATTGTTACTTTCCATCAAGTTTAATTTTTTTAAAAAAATCAATCTCTTCACCTTTGGAATTTTGTTTCATTTTACAAAGCTTAAATTTATATCTATATCAATATTTCTAAGTCCTTCTTTTAGTTTTATACTTAAAGTCAGCAAAGGCTCTATTTTTAGTAATTCCCCAAAGGAATTGGAAGAAAGTCTCATCTTTGGCTCATTACCTCTGAGAGCTGGCTCACTGATGCCTGCTGTTTTGAGACTCCATGCCCAGCTCCTGCCTGTAATTGTCGCCAAGGTCAACACAGGTTCTTCACCTCTGTCAAATAGGGGAATGAAAATGAGTTTTCTCATGTTGAAAGCTGAGTTGAGTTTGGGTCCCTAGGGCCTGAGGTTATTCAACACTGTCTAGATAAGGAAATGCTACACTAAACAGCTATGAAGAAATATACAAACAGGGTCTTGGCAGTTCTACCTTCGTTTTTATGCCTTTCAAATTAAAATACTTAGTAAAGGAAAATCATGATGGCTTCCAAATTTAGGTATACAGAGTGTCTGTGGTTATATTTGTAAAGCCAAGCAGGTACTCATGCTCTTAAGTACTCATTTTCTGTAGATGATAATGTTGTAGGGCAGGTATTCCAAATAGAATCTCAACCAGGCAGCAGAAATAGAATAAGAGTGGATTATAGTCAGGGATAGAATAATAGATTTAAGATTGTATTCAAAAGTGAAGGTAAAGCAGAGTTTGCTTTCCATTTCTTAGATACTAGATTATAGCTTCCTAGTAAAGCTCCATACATGTTTGAGCTACATAGAAGCTAACAACACATGGCTATGATCTTAGTAATCATGAACATCCTGTCTCTAACTATAATCTCCTATGTCTGATCCACGAATTATTTCTGCATTTGACTTCTAGATTTGAACAGAGGACTCTTGTTTAGTATATTTCAGCTTGGTTTGATTTTTCTCAAATGATGTTGCTTTTTACTGGTGGAGAAATTCAAGAGAAAGGTTAGAACATACCCACCTGTATCAGTAAGTATTAGTAATACTTACACATTTAAAGAATTTGAATTAATTTTCTAGATAAAAATGAAAATCCTGAAAGTTTCTTTTCAGTAAAATTTTTCCTATCCTTTGTAGTAAAAAGAAAAAAAAATGTTTCCAACAACTCCTGTGATTATGATCAAGACAGATACTGGACAAATATTCTTTTCTTTAATTTTCACATAATATCAATTGTAAATCTGCTTTATGAGTGATGAAATTAGGATTTGAGAGATCATAAATTTAAGGTTAGTCAGCGGATAGAGAAGTATAATTGTAATTCATTTCACATGTGATTTAAACCCTGGGATCTTTCCATCATCCTCATAATAGTAATTTTATCATGCTCCACATTTTGTCTGCTATTTGCTAGACCCTCCTTTCATGATATGAATGGTCATCTGCCCCACTGCCTGCTCCTCCCTCACATCTATCTGCTGTTGTTGGCAATTCTCTGGATTCACTTTCACTTCTTCCTGACCTTGACACATCCAGAATCCTGCATCTGATCCTGCCTGTGGCCTTTGGTTTTAGTAGATTGGCTTTTCCTAAAGACATAATCACTGATACATTGGTATCCCATGCTACTCACAGAAGACCTCCTGAGAAGTCAGGAATTCTCATGGTCAAATCAGAACCTCGCTTTCCTTGGCTAGGTTTGTGTTGAGTCAAGAACCTGGCCAGCTGGAAGATGGAACAATTTACACACTTGCCCATACACATTTTCTCTTTATTTATTATTTATCTTTTAAAAGATGTTAAGCCTGTCAACCTTCTGTTGTTATTTTTTTAGTTATTGACTTCAGAAGGCAAGATTTTTGGCAGACTCTGATATAGCAAAATAACATCAACTAGAAATATCACTTTTAGGATGAGAATTTATACATTTCACTCCTTTTTTTTTTTTTATCTGTGTTGAACCGCAAAGAGAGGAAAATTGAATTGTTTGCTATTATCCAGTCAACAAATGTGCCTACACTATCAATGCTTTATGAGAGCTGCAGCAAGCCAATCCATGATTAAATACAAATTTTAACCTTCTTGCTTCACAACGAAAATGAGATTTGTACCACTGGCTTTTTTCTGAAATGTTGAATCCAGCAAAGTCTCATCTTGCTATCTAGTTTTCCTTTCTACCATTTCTATTTGCATCCATTAGCATAATGCTGAAAAATGGAATCAACCTAATATTTTTTCCATAACGAAGAAGTGAGAAAAGTGGAATTTCAGGGACTCTTTCCAACAGCCTATTACTTTAGGATATGGGCAGTGGGCCACATTAAAAGATTACAAATTGTTTTTTTCTTGAGCTTATAGTCCTTCCATATTCTCTATTTCTAACTGTACATATTATATGAAGAGTAAATCATTCTGAAATGTGTATTATCATTATGAGTCAATGTAAATTCATATGTCATGGAAAAGTATATGCAAAACATCACATCTAGTAAGTATCTCCTCTCCTCTCAAAGTCTGCTACTTAGTATTCACATCTAATATTCTATGTGGACAGATTTGCTTGCACCAATTCACATGGCATAGAGATTGATATTCTAATCTAGCCTTAAACAAAATTTCTTTACATTGTTAAGACTCATTTAAATGAAAACAAGCATTTTAGAAAATAATGGTTAAATGGTTAACATAAAGTAGAGCATATCCACCCACTGGAGCTAAACAGTGCCTCCTTGATTGTAAAAATTATTTCTAAGGAATAAATACACTTGCACTGGTGCAAAATACTCAGATAATTCAGATTGATGTCTTCAGAAATTTACAAAAGTGAGTTACTTTCTTTTGGGGGTAATAATAACTATATGCTTGATGAGTTTCCATGGATTACAATAGTGTGGCAGAGTTCAAATTACGCCACATTAGCCTTGCCAATGTATATTTCTATTTCAATGTTCAAATTCAAATTAAATGCTTCAAAAGGAGTGTGTGCAAGGATTGGGGAGTTGAAGGAGATATCAGTTAATTTATGTGAAATGATCCAATAAACAAACTAAAAAGCATGACCATGCTTTTTATTCAAGCAACCAATAGGTGATCAATGCATTGTTGGATGTTTTAATCATGTACTGTATATATTTATGTATTGAAGATTGCTGCAGGGCTCTGGATTTTTAATTTATAGTGAAATAGATCTGAATGAGCCCGCCTGCAACAAAAGTCAGCCACAGCTTAGCTCCGAATATTTTGTTTAGCAGTGTGACTGCAAGACAGGTTTTGTTTATGTCTTTGGTTTGCTTAAGGGGATGTATTAGAACAGACAGATGTGCTGACTCTTTGCTTTATACCAAACAGCATGTAAATTAAGCTCCATGAAATAGCTCTGGTAATATATCCTGGTGATGACAGCATCTTTCTAGACTCAGACTCTCCCAGACATGGGTAGATAGAATAGCCTAGTGCCAAAAACTGGAAGCTAAGAGCCAGAACTCAACAGGGCATCTTACCTGAGCCAGGCTGGATTGCAAGGATATGGAGAGAAGTAGGTAACTGAGAGCCCTCTGCTTAGATAGTGAAATAAACAAATTATACTCTAAAAGTAAAGCATTTTGCAAAGGTACTGGCAAAACTAGAAATGGGGCACAAAGACAGTCCCTTGATTACTTTTTCCCCTCTAGTCAGTCATGCCCTTTCTCTACATTACTCAGGCACCTGTTTAAGAATAAATGAATGTGAACAAAAGCCACCCGTCTTGACTGATATTTCATCCAGAGAGGAGAGAGGTTGGTTTACATAAGACAATGCCCGAAACATCCATTTCTATCACCACTTATGTTCTCTGAAGGACCCTAGATCAACACTGACGTGTTCTTGTTCTCTGGCTTCCACTTGGCTAGTTTCCTGTGGTTAATGGAGTCTTTCAGAGCAGAATCGATTGCTTTTCTGCTTCCCTACTCACAATCTCTTTCCTGTCTAGCATCACCTTCTAAGACAGTGGATAATAGTCTTTGAAATTCAGTCACCTTTGCTTCCAAATACTGAATTTTGGTTATGTTCTATGGTCAGCTGCCTAACACCTTACAGGAAACTAACACTAAACATTTTTATGTCTTAAATTGAGCTTTATCAGAGGCAGAGCCTAGTCAAAGGATCCGAATACACTTGATATGTACATTAAGGAGATGCTCCCAGAAGAAACTAGCAAAGCATGCAGAGGACTAGACAAGAACACAAAGGTGTGACTTCAGATAAAGTCCCAGAAGAAATATGATCCTAAGCCCAGCTTTGATGAAGAAATTACAACTGAATCTGTCCCATTTAAAAGCAAAAGATCTGGGCATTGTTACTTGCCACCAGTCACTTGGTGTAGACTATTGTGGAAATGGGGATGGGATATGTCAAATGTAAGCTCCTTCTGGATCTTTCCATGGATATGTAAACTCAGTGCCCAAAGAACCAACCTCAGAGACTCACAGGCTCAAGCTGTTAATGACGAAGCACACACAGAAAGTGAGCAGCTGTTCCAAAGAGATGCTGAAGTGGATCTCAAGGAATCTGACAAGGGTACATCTGACAGGGATACTGAGTTCCATTATTATGTCCATTTAATTTTTAGAAAAAAAATGATTTCCAGGAGCCCAAAGTGCACAGATATTATCATCCTACAGTCTGTGAAACATTTGTGTATTGTAACTCAAATTTTCAAGAAAAGGATCTGGGACCTTAAGGTGATTCTGCAAATTTCCCTGTGTCACAAGGCTCAGATCAAGCCCAGCATGCTGGATGGATGAAGAACCTACCACCTATCTCCTAGTACTCATACAATTCTCCACAAATGATGCTTTGCATACTTTGGACATCTATGTATTTATCAACCAGTTAGAATGCTGAATGGCAGTGAGGTCTGTACAGTACAAGGAAGTTCTCATCTTCTGATTAACTTTTAGGCTCACACTGTTGCAGTTCAGTGAAAGACAGGCAACCAGAAAGTAAAAGAAATCTCAAAGTGGAGTCACTGGTGCTGAGAAAACAGTTGATTCTACATGAATGCAGTACATGTTGACTTTTCTTTTTCTTTTTTTAAGCTTTGGAATTTTTAACATTTTGATCTGATTATACACTATTATAGGGCTTTTTTCTCAAATCTGAATCACAGTATATTCTAAAACAGATTTATCAGTAAAATAGATGCCTTAATAAGAGTAAATATTGATAGGCAAATAGATAGAAATAGACCTTTGCTGAAAAATGGGTTTGGAATAGCAGAATAACGTCAGAGGTGTACTAATAGAATTATGCAAGGACATGGTCAATTTAACAACACTATAGAAACGAACCTTAGACTTGATCAACTTGGGCACCTCAATGTAAATAGAAAGAATGAGCCCTGATAGTATGGGAACTAGATTTATGACCTCAGTAGGAATTTTAAAATGAAGCCTATATATAAACAGCATTAAATCCTTTCTGATACATGAGGTATAGAGTCTCACATTTCAGGAAGAAATAATCTTCAGGGTTTATCTGTACCAGTTGATCCAGTATTCTGTGTAGCCAAACTGAGATTCATAAATGGAGAATCACTTGTATTGTGTAATATTGAGTTGACTATCAGTTACTTTTTTCTATAGTACATAATTAAATCATATAACTGACACAGAGCCAATGTGGTGACATAAGGTCTTCCAAAGATTGATCTTTCTAAGATGTATTTTGGTATGTGATTGGACCCTTTGCTATTATTTATCAGGATTCCTAAAACATACAATCAACATTAGGTTCATTCTTTTCCAATCCAGGCTCCACATTGTGGTAAGCGGCGAAGCTGGACCTTTGGTTTACATACTTGGATGCTTTCCTCTGTGTCTATACCTTCTTTTGACTTCTCTGCCTCTTTCCTTTCCCCTTTTAATACACCCATATACATCTATATCAGAAATACCAATTTATATCAAATTTGCCATGGTCCTTCATATTTCCCTGACTTTGTTCTGGTTGTTCTCACTTAGAAACACTTTCCCTCCTTTCCTTGGCTTTATTTGGCTTAGTCTGACAAAGATATGTTTCTTTTTCATGCTCCAACTACTTCTACACATATTTCTGCCAAAGTGTGTATCACTAGCTATTGTGATGTTCTGTTGATGTCTCTATCTTCCTCAGCAGGGCATGCATGCATATTTACAGAATAGAATTCTCATCTCACTCATCATTTGAACAAAGCAGCTGTCATAGATGAAAATATGAGAATTGTTGAAAATATGAGAATAATAATATATATACTGTGAATATATTGTTGCTCTTGTGATTATCTAGAAGAGTCATATGAAAGTGACTATAAAAAGTAGGGGTTATCGATATTAAATCTGAGTAATAACCCCTTGCCTCCTCCATTGGTTAGAGACTCTTTATTGTCTTTTGCAGCCCAGTGAGTGAGCATTCAAATTCAGAATCTCACTGTCTTGCTCTGGCCTCTACAAATATCCCATAGCTAGGCTCAAAGTTACATAAAAGAAGGAAACTGAGTTTTGTTTCACAATAACTTTCATTGTCCAAAATACTTAGGGTTGCAATGGGTGAACATCCAATTCATTAAAATGTTATTGCTTCATCTGAATGGGAAGTCTAGAGTTAATATAAAGAAATTACCTCAAACGGTATTTTTGGTATTTGCCCTTCCTTCTTAACTCTTCATTCATTTTCTTACTTAGGTGAGATGACCCCAAATGGAGAGATAAGCCTTAACAAGCCTATGTTCAATAACTCCCACTTTAGGAACTCTAGTAGAAAAACCCAGTTTTCTTCTTATCTATAGCATAGTTTCTCTCTTGGGAAAATCTTACCAGCATGTCTTAGGTCATTTTAAAATCTAGGGTCATCACACAGCATGGGAGTCATAACAAATCCATTTTTAATTGCTTTCTTCATAGTTCATTTCTATTCCCTATTCCCTCCTTCTCCTTTTGCCAGCATCATACTTCCTTTAGAATGCCTTACAAATAATGGCAACCTGCCATCCCAAAGCACTCCATTCTACACAGTGTATTGTTGACAATTCCAATGCATGAACAAGAAATCAAATATACAAGGGGAAAAGAGTGAACATAACAACTACAAAGGCAGAGCCTGAGTTCTAATACAGATTTCCTGATTCCCAGTTGTAAGAAGAAAACTTGAAACAGCTATAAACCCAAACAGATGTTAGGAACAAAAGGGCATATGTGACTTTCAGACACTGGTTTCTTTGACCATGAGAAAAATATCCTGGCCAGCTGTCTAAGTCACCTGTCATGGATACCAATTTCTGTGCTGGTGCCGAAGAGAAATCAAACAAAATGTGAAGTAGGCTCTGTGAATAAACCATGTAGGAGAGAAAAATGTCCCACCAACATTTACCTTGGAGGAAAGTAGGTACAACTTTTTGTTTTACTCGTTTAAAACTAATAAGAAGATTACTCTAAGTTGACAGATTTTATGATAAATCAGTTATGGATTTAATTATGTATTACAGAAAAAAGTAACTTTGATAGATTCAACTCAATATTGCACAATACAAGTGTTTTCTAAACTTTTTGGAGGTAGATACCTATCAGTGGCATCTGGAAACCTAGCATATTTCTTGGTGACATTTGTTTCAATTCAATTTTTGAAATATACAAGTACTGCACATTACTAAATATTAAATTAAAAAAAAATACTCACTCAAGGTCACAGAAGTTGTGGCAGAGCCAAGGACAGAGAATTGAACTACATGATTCTTACAGATGCCCTGTCTAACAAGGACTAGAAAGAAAATTACCATTTTTCACATTTCCATACTATTCTAGATTTGGTTATACTGTTTTCAATTATAGAGCATTTCATGTATCATTTCATATAAATTCAAAGCAGCCCTTATTTATTTTGATTCAAAACAACATGAAAATAGAAAATACATGCAGATACATACCTCTTAGTTACTTAAACTCAAATAAAATTATCAATTGAAATTACTTTGAAAAAATGTAAAATTTTTGTTCTGCAGAATACAAATGTCCAAATAAATATAAAATTGTGAAATCTATATATGTACTAGATACATACTATATCATTTATCCATTTTATACATTATTTTATGTGTATTATTATGTGCCCATTTTTAGACTATTGTAAATTATAAGATACTGCCCCACAGATATACATTAATACTCCATGGTGTGATCAAAATATATGGTAAATGATTAACTTTTTAAAATATTACACTAAAAGGTATTGCCATTAATCCCCTTCAAAATACTCAACATTGTTTTGATCACACTTATGCCATCATTCTGGCCACTTTCTGAAACAGTTCCAGAAGACCTCTTTTGTGAGTTTCTTTACAAGTTGTGATCGAAAATATGGTGAATGTCCAGTAAATACACTGGACATTCTGCTGAGTGTTACTATTTTTGGAAAGCTAGGCTTATAAAAAGAATACAATGTGTCCTCATCCACCTTATTCACCAAACCTGGAATTCTAGGAGTTCTAGTTTTTCCACAAAGTCAAAATGCCCATGTAAGGTAAACATTTTGAATTGATTCAGGACATCGAGGCAGCCAGGACAAGGGACTTTTCAGATCTCCTTCAGAATGTGGCAAGAGGGCCGGGGATTTAGCTCAGTGGTTCTGCCTCCTGCCTCGCAAGAGCAAGGTCCTGAGTTCCACCCCTGGTACCAAAAATAAATAAATAAATAAAGTGGTAAGAATGATGGGATAAATGTGTTTGAAATAAGGAGGTGTATCTTGAAAGGAATCAATGAAATATGTCTTTTACTGTAATATTTTTTTCACATGTGTGCCCAATTTATTTCACTTAAGAGTATAGCTTCAAGGTACATCCATCCATTTACCTATAAATGTCTCTAGTTTATTCTTCTTTATGGTTGAGTTGTACTCCATTTTATTTTTTATTAATTATATTGGTACATTGAAGGTATACAATATAATGACATTCATCAGTGGAAATTTGCCCCTTTACATACTCTCTCGGTTCCAATATTTTCCCCATTCTCCTGCCCTCCTTTCAAACCCTCAACCCTTCCCTATCTGCAAAGACTTTGTTTCCATTTTTCATTTTTCTCATACTAATTCCATTCCCTTCTTTTTTTTCCCCTACCCTCCCATTTCCCCTTCCTGTTTGCACCTTTTCTTCCTATTTCACATTATCCTTATTTTCACATTAGTCCTTATTTACACTGTCAGTTTCTCACAGTAGAGAAACTATTCATTATTTACACATATGTGTCCTGTTTATTTCATTTAAGAGTATCGCCTCAATGTGCATTCACTTAGCTATAAATGTCTCTAGTTTCTCATTCTTTATGGCGAGTAATACTCCATTTTATTATAAAACCCCACAGTTTCCTTATCCACTCTCTAGTTGATGGGCAAATGGGTTGTTTCCAAGTTTTAGCTATCACAAATTGTGCTGCTATGAACATGGGTGCACATATATCACCATGATATGATTCTTTTAATTCTTTGGGGAAGATACTCAGCAGCTGGGAAAAAATTTTCACCAGCTGTCCCTCAGTCAAAGGTCTACTATCTAGAATATATGAAGAACTTAAAAAAAAATCAGACCTCCCAAGTTGAAAGACCCAATCAAAAATGGGCATCAGAAATGAACAGACATTTCTCAGACAAATAAGTAGAAATAGCAAATAAACATGAAAAAATGCTCAACATCAGTTGGCATTCGAGAGATGCAAATGAAAACAACACTAAGATTCCCAGAAAGAATGGCTGCCATCATGAAATCAACTAATAACAAATGCTGATGTGGATTTAGGGAAAGAGGAACCCTTCTCCATTGCTGGTGGGACTGTATGTAGACTGGTGCAACCATTGTGGAAATCAGTATGCAGATACCTCAAAGAATTAGGATTGGAAGTCCCATTTGACCCAGCTATTTCCCTACTGTAGTACTTTTTAAGGTTAACCATTATATATTTTTTTTATCATGCCTCATAGTTTGAGTTTGCAAATGAAGCAACAGAAAGTTCATGGATAAGAATGTCATGTAGCTCCACTCACCTAATATACTTAAGAAAATCTCAGTTTTTCTTCTCTAGATTAGACCAATAATGCCTGCATTAAATAAGAGTGACATATAGGTGAAACAAAATGAAGAATCTGTAGACTTCTGTCCCTTAATTTGCCCACAGTATATATTAGCTACTTTTGAATCTGTCTGGGGATTCTGAAGGTTGATATAAAAACTGAAAACTGAAGAGAAAATACATGGTTGATATAGAGATTGGGCATTATGTTTCTAGAACTTGAGCAAGAATTCAACAAAAATATAGCCACTATTATAAAGAAATTCTCTAATGTCCATACATGACAAATAGCAAATTGGCACTATCTATATATTCCTGCCACCAACCTTCCATTCAACCATCCTTCCTATCATGCTGACTGGAACTATTAAGGTTCCCTACAACTCAAACTAAATCAAATCCCTTGATTGGGCTTTGTGCTTTTCTTCCATGAGACATTTGCATATTGTCTATCTTTTCTATATAGACATTCCATGGCTTTATCTAGTCTTCACTGTCGTTTTTGTGTGTGTGTGTGCAGCTCACCAGAAATATTGTGTCCTCTAGGCAGGCTTCACAGACACTTATGAAGACAAGAAATCTTATTTGCTTCAAGTATTTATAAGACTTTCATCTCTATTAAGATATATATGTCTCTAAGCTCTCAGAAGACCAGATCCTCAAATGAATCTGTTCATTTTTGCATCTCCAGTATGTTTAATGTGTACCTCATAATGTGAACTCAGTAAACCATTACTAAGAAAAAAATAAAGATACTACTCATGTTTGTATCCAGTTCTTCAAACTTTCACTCAGGTAGATTAAACCTTGAAATTTATTGGCAATGTTTTGGTATTAGTATCTGCTCTGTTACACCTTTGGGAAGGAGCATGCTTCTATCTCCTCTCTGCCACATAGTACAAAGATCGGTATTGGTTGGGTAATCAGAGAAAGTCAGGCATGAACACTGCTTTACAGATGAAATTGATTTTGATTGAATGAGCTCAATGACCAGCCACAGCTATTTGTGAATGCAGATCTTGCTCTGATGCCTGCTTTTCAATATTTTTGAAAAGTCCATGCTTATTCACTGGAAACACTGCCTCAGCTTGTCTTGTTACTGAAGAGATAGACATAGAGTGGGATAAGAGGCTCCACTTAATGGTCTCACAGATAAATAAATCTCAGGCGAGGAAACTAAATCTTCTAGTTATCAACAAACTGAATTGTTTTCTAAAGTATGAAAATTTTAATATTGTTTCTCCTCTCTCTCTCTCTCTCTCTCTCTCTCTCTCTCTCTCTCTCTCTGTCTTCCCTGCTCTCAGAGAGAAGTTTGCTAAATCCAAAGAGTAAGGAACAGATTCTATACTTCAGATAATTACCGCAATTCCATTTCAACCTATTGATAATATCTACTGAAATCCATCTTAGAACTGAAGTTGTCAAGCACTGATGCTTTTTGAAAATAAAATACTTCTAGATATTTATATAACTGCTTGATTCACAATTTTATTGGCAATGGTGCATTAATGGTTCCCTCTAAATACTGCTATATTATTTGCTAAATTCCAATGCACAAGTTAGGTTTTATCATCATTCTCTGGATAAATTGTGATGCTTTCAAAGTATTTAACTGTCAGTTTTAATCAATTGATCAGATGTAAGCAGTTTCTTAGATTAAATAAGATCAAATGAGATTTGAAGTTGTCAGTTTTTCTTTCGGTTTGTTTGATAATTATTTAAATTATATTTCTGTGTATACAGAAATATGCTAATTTTTAGACTATGTATACAATACCTATTTAAATTGAATAAAAAACCAATTATTTAAAGAAGGAGTATTTCAATCTTGTATTTGGTAAAATGAAGTTTGTACTTTACAGTAGTTTCTCCAAATATTATCAGTGACAGACGGAGCTATACCTGATCTAACTGAGCTTCTTTAGACATATGGTGTCAGTGACAACAGGTATTCATGTACCCATAAGAACATTCATTTGTAATAATGGAAAAGATGTTCTGTCATTAATATCACACCAAACCACACTATTACAAGGCTTCTTTCACTCTAGGTTTAAACCCCACTTGTCCCTTGAGGAACCTCCTAAGCAGTTCACCAGAAGGACATGGCCTTCTCTGAACTTGTAATTGTTTCTCTCTCCATTTTAGTTTGGGTCTAGAGTGTCCTCTACAGCTTGTGTGTGTAAATCTTGGTCCTCAGTTTGACAATATTGGAAGCTGGAGGAAAACCTTAAACAGTGGGACCTAGGGAAGGTAACTGAGTAATGAGAACATGACCTGGGAAGGCACTTTTGTACTTCCTCTAACTTTGTCTGTTTCCTGATCACAATGAATGGAGCAGTTTTCTCAACTACACACTCTGGTTACCCATCATGATGTGCTGGCTCACCACAGGCCCAAAAGCAATGGAGCCAATTGAACATGGACTAGAACTTCTGAAATTGAGTCAAGATAGACCTTTTCTCTCTTTAAATTGCATTATCTCAGGTATTTATTATAGTAGAGAGAGCTGACTAACACAACCTCTTTTGTTCAAATGGTAACATTTAACCTTTTAAGAGATTTAGTTGGTTGGTTTTCTTATGCCTTTTACCAGAACACATAGGGTCCAGGATTTCTCATCTCTAGAAACCTGAGCATTGATTCAATGTCACATATTAGAGAGATAAGGCACAGTTTTTCTCATTTCTTTCCCACTGTCTTATGGACAAGAGATAATGTATGTGATTTCTGCAGGCACTTCAATGCTAAAAACAGGACCAAATGCAATCAGGATGTGACCACACCAATCTTAAAGAGTTATCCTAAACCTAGGCTATCAAGAATCTTCAGATTCCTCAAAACATGTTTTCTGTTCTAATTCATGAAGGTTCTCCATGGTTTTAGCAAGTAATCCTCAGGATTAACCACTTTGTGAAAAAGTGACAGTGGACAGTACTCGGGATAAAATGCTTTGTGAAAAAAATTCATAACAAATATTAAAAAATATAAACATAACACCACGTATGTTTAAAAAAACTTTAGTTCAACCTTTAAAGCAATGTAACACCCAGAAAGTTCAAACAGGGGTAATTAAATATATTGATATAACAAAGTTTATATAATATAAAGTTAAAATAAAAACCATATTGTGTATACACAGAATATAAACAGTAATCTTGTTGTTTATAAATAACAATGATTAAAGCAAATCTCTGAACACAAATGACTTCATATGTTGTCTGTGAATATAAATAATCAGTGGAAGATAACAGTTAAGGATATGTGTTCTGAATTATTCCCCTGAATTGCATATTGATTAAATGCAGAAAAGTATTTACTAAGTAATAGGTACTTACTAACTAGAGAAAGTTATTTTATCTCTTTTCACTTCATTTCTACAGTTACTAAGACGAAAATACTAAAAACAGCTAGTTTAGAAGAGGGGAAGGGATAATGCATGTAAAGTGTCATGAATAGAAACTATAGCAGAAAAGCATTAAGGGTTTTTAGACATCATGTATAGAGACTAAAAGTGTATTTTAGTAACTATTACTCCCAATACTTACATTTAAGTGTTCTAGACTTCATTTTTATTTTATTTTTGTCTTCTATTTAAAAAAGTAAATAATAAATATGACTTTTCCAACCACAAAAATAAACATTGAGAATGATCCTATTAAATGGCTCTCATTTTACCTTCGCTTAGCACCTGCAGGGTTTAGGTTGATTTCTAGCAGTGCCAAGTGGGCATATAGAAATGTTACAGGAATATCATATAATAATCTTCAATTTAAAATTCGACCTCATGTGCTACCAGTTAAGAGAGAACTCTCAGGAAGCATCTGTCCAAATTTGAATAGAATGAGAATATTTTGCTTCCTGATTTTATTTAATAGGCACCGGACACAATACTAAAGTAAGTTACCTGAGTGTTCCTTAGGGAAATGTTCTCATAAAATGTTCTCTATTCAGGGTAATCCTACTTTACTAAAAGAAACTTTAATACATTTAACCTTCCCAGGGGGCCTAGAACAAATTTTGTCCACTCACACCCACAGCATCTTGTATTGTAAGTGCATCAAGCAGATACTTAATACTGTTGAATAAATTCTTGGTGAACAAAAACTGGGACCAAATTATACAAATGTGCATTAATACAAAGATTCACTTGAACAGAAAGCAAATCTCCAATGTTTATTTTTTAGGTCTCTATTTTTAAACTGATTCCACCAAAAATTTTGGCTGATTTAACTAAGTGATTGTCCTTTTCCCACATGGCCCAATGCATGGAACTAGAAACCATATGGCCAGGGTTAATGAGCACTCTTTAGTTTTACAGCTCAGTGGATCTGATGCATCAGAAAGAGGTTAATGGTATAGATTCAGTAATCTTAGCCTTCTCATGCATGAGCCAAATTAACAGGAGAATCTTTCCCTATAGAAATTAATTTGCAAATCTGAAATCATCCATAATGTATATGGAACTTTATATCAGAAAGTGTCAGGTGCTGCTGTAAAATTTCTATAGAGTGCCAAGAGATCTAGGTTTCTATAATGGTTAATTTTGTATGTCTACTTAATTGGACCACAAGATTCCCATAAATAGTTGAACTCTATTTGTTGGATGTGTTTGTTAAATACTGTATATGATATTAACGTTTGATTTCATAGAAGTAATAAAGCAAGTTATCTTCCTCAATATGCATTGTTACAGTTTTGATCTAAAATGGCTCTCAAAACCTCGCATGTTTAGAAGGTGATTGAATTATGGTTCTGTGCAGTGACTTACTGGTAGGAGTTGGGGTCAGGTAAGGAGAAGCTGGTCACTGTGGGCTCGATCTGGAAGGGAATATTTCCCTTCCAGGCTTCTCCCTTCACTCTTTGCTTCCTGGTTGCTATGAGGTGAGCAGCTTTCCTCTGCCAGACCCTTTCACCATGTGGCTGCTGCCTGCAAGGACTGAAATTCTTAAAAGATAAGCCAAAATAAATGTCTCCTCCTTTAAATTGCATGTGTTTGGTATTTAGTCCTAATGACTAAGACATGGGTGGATCGTATCCTATGCATTGAAGGCTAGAATAGGTGGTAAGGCCAAGAAATTATTTTTTTCTCTCTGCTTGACTGTGTTTCACCCAAAACATCAGTATTTTTGCTTTCATACTTTTACTAAGACTGAAATTCATGCTTTTAGCTTTCCTGGGTCATCACTTGTTGATTTGTAGATATTGAACTTCTTAGCTTCCATATCAATATGAGCTAATTCCTTATAGGAAAAAGTTTCTCTCTCTTTCTCTCTCTCTCTCTCTCTCTCTCATAGATATCTCAAGGCCCTTTGGATATAAACACCTAGATGTACTCAGAAAATCTTTTTTGAAAAAATAAACACCCAGTGTACTCATCCTACTTCTGTCATTAACAAAGATTGTTGAGAATTTTTACCTTCAATGGCAATTGAAATAATATCCTGCTTTGTATTGCATTTCTGCTTTGGCCAACTTTCCTATTAGGTTGATTTCTGTGTATTTCTATTCTAGCCCAATTACCCCATTCTAGATACAGTGTTCTCTTTTTTTGTGGTTTAAGCTTTTGGCTGTCTAAATGCTTTTGCTTCCTAAAAAATAATAAATTGTCACAGTGACATAACTACTAATTATGCTATCAGCCTTTATTCATATTAGTAGCCTTAGTCCATTTGAAGTCTTAGGAAGTAGTAATTTGGTAAAAGCAAAGTAAGCTCTCCATTCTGTCATTTATAAAGTAATTATCATTGTGAGCACTTGAAGTAAGCCGGGAAATGTGTTGAGCATACTTTAATATTAATCATAATACCTATTTTATTAAGTACCCACTCTATGAAAGTTAATTTGTATATATATATCTATTTGAAATTCTCATCTAAAATTGATGCTAAGAAAACTGAAGAATCAGTGTTATGACTATAATGTTAAGATGATATTCTTAAAGGTTTCATAGTTCAGTTTGGAACACACATCACTTTGTTATCATAAACCAAATTTATATCATAATACATACTTTTTGTTTTGGCATTGGCTCGATCTGGATATTTTAATTCTTTCAAAAAGTACTTGTTTGAATTATTGACAAATGTTTCTTCTTGAAGTCACCAAGATGACTTCCTTGAATAGTTCTAATCTTGAACTTTCCATTCATATTCATTTCTTTACTGTGAAATTGATAGATTATTTTGCTGGAAAAATATTTTTAAAATAAATATAAAGAAATGCTATATGTGCTTTTCTAGATTTTAAAAATAATTTCATTTTCCAGGGTGCTCAGATCTATCTACTGAAATCTTTACATTAATAGAATTAAAACATTGTGAGAGGTTTGGGACTCTTGTTTTCTTTTCAAAGGAAGATCCATGCCTTTGTGATTTTACAGCAATGTGTTTGATTATTCTAAGGTGTTTCCTTTCTTGGATCAACTTTCATGCTGTTTGAGAGGACATCAGATAATTTACATGAATATGCTCTGCATGTGCTAGTTGTTTAAGAAATATCATTTTATCACGTTTCTCTCTTTTTTAGGACAATTTGTTTACAAACAGTGGTAGGTCTGCATTTGTATGCTTGGCATGTGGTGGCAGGCTGAGTATATATGTTAATGTATGATGCAAACATTTTCTAAGCACATTTATTCAATTTTGTAACTAATACATGCTGACAGGTCCCAATGGCCTCCAATTTAAAGAGGAGCAGGCTGTCACACAGAGTTAGGAGATGACAGAGCTCAGCTGCAAGTACCCATCTCTTACCCCAAAGAATTTCTGTTGTACCATACAAAATCTCTCTATGAAAACCAGTCAAATTTTTGTTTTAAAAATGTCCTAAGCTATAATAAATATGTATTTACATTTTTAAAGAATTCTAGGACTATTTAAACCCCAAATGTAGTGTTTTCCAAAAGATCCCATCAGGAAGGTCACATACTCTACTCATCATGTAGGCAGTATGCATGCACAACTCAGACAAATTACACCAAGAGGAGCCAACTGTTCCCTCACTGATATCAGCTCTTGTCTCTTTTAATACATCAATATATTAAAATGTTAACGATACACATCTTGAACAATTTTGTTGAGAGATCATTTGATATTTTGCAAAAACTAACATTCTCCCCTAAAAAAGAAGCTGCTCTAATTACAAAAAATACTTAATATGTAAGACTTTCTACAAAATTATTTTATTTAATCTTAAAATCTTTATTTGCCCATTCAATAATTAGTTATTGAGTGCATTGCCCATTCTAAGAACTATATTTTAGACGATAGGAATACAATTATTAGTAAGTACAAACCTAGATTTTACCTTCATGTCACTAACAGTATAAATAGTGATAAAGATATAAATCAAATAAATATACACAAGTGTGTAATCCAAATGTCAAAGTGCTGCGGAGGTGACATGCATACTCATGTGGTTTCTTGGAAAAACTTGATGTGCCCTAGTGATGGAGTTCAGGGAACATTTGCATGAGGAAGCAATGATGGAGCTGAGATCTTAATAATTCACAAAGTTAATTCATTGAAGAGAGAAGAGGAGCAATTCTAAAATAATGGGGGAAACAATGAGAATAGTGGCTGTGAGATGAGGGAACACGGTGAGTTTAAATGCAGAAAGAAAGTAGAAGAAAAATCATAGTTGGCCTGACACAGTGTCACAAGAAGAAAAGAGTCAGTTCTTTTCAACACAAAGGATTTCTTTGTGCAAATACCATTAATTTAAGACGAGACATTTATGATACCTGTCTTTCCTTTTACTTTTCAAAAATCTATCATAAAAATCTTAAAAGCTAATTTCAACCCAGAGTGTGTAAGCAAACTAATTGTTCAATGAAAAAGTCACAGGAATAATGCAATAAAAATGTGGCTTTTCATAAATTCCTTAATAATATACTGTAGAAAGTAAAAGCCCTGGAAGTTACCTGACAGTATATATTTTTGGAAATCTCAAAGAAAAAAGAAAGAAAATAGAAAGAGAGAGAGAGAGAGAGAGAGA
Organism: Heterocephalus glaber; assembly: GCF_000247695.1. The sequence goes on along the minus strand of NW_004624746.1, from coordinate 22,683,390 downwards.
GAGAGAGAGAGAGAGAGAGAGAGAGAGAGAGAGAGGAGAGAAAGAGGAAGGA
>NW_004624746.1:22641971-22666450 GCF_000247695.1 Heterocephalus glaber | reverse complement strand
GAAAAAATGGAAATAAAGTCTTTGTAAATAGGGAAGGGTGGAGGGGGTGAAGGGAGGGCTAGGAATGGTGAAAAAATAAGAACCAAGATGCATCATGTAAAGGTACAAGTTCCCAATGAGAAATGTAAATGTGTTGTATAACTGAAATGTACCAATAAAAGAATTTAAGTAAAAAAAAGAAAAGATCATCTCTTAATGTTATTTTTTGTCTGCCACTTTGTTCATCATTTCTAAAGACTGAATACTAAACCACCTTCGATTTCCTCCTCACTCTCCGTCTCTTGGTGTTCTTTCCCACATTGTCACCAGAAGTGATTTCTGACTCATTTGAACTTCACGACTGTGTATTATTTTTCTACTATTTTTAGTCTGTCTTGAGATTGTGTTTGATAACTGAATAAATAGTGACCTTGTAAATGATAGAGAATCTCATTCTTGATGTTTCATAGGGATCCTTACAATATAGTATTGTTCTATTTTATTTCTCCTTTTATTTTGCATTTTTTGCTTTATAGTCATAGAATCTGGAATTTGAATCACAGTTCTAATTATCTCTTGTACCTTGGGGAATTATTTTTTTCTTAATTTTTAGAGTTTCAGATTGTTAGAAAACTCTATAAAATGGAGATTATAATGCTATATAACTAATAGGATGGTTGAATGTTTAATGTTTAATGGTCAAAGTAGCATTTCTTTTTAGGCCAACAATTCTATTTCTTCTCTCTACTATAACACTGTAATTCCAGTCTCACCACAATATGTCAGTCTAGAACAGTCTGTCTTAATGGCTCTGAAATCCTCAATCATTCTGTTTTTTAGTGTTTTTCTTTTTTCTCACTTATTTGTTCAATTCCATCTTTCTTCTGCCTTCTTTCTTCCCTTACTCTGGAAAAGAAAATATTTCCAGCAAGCTTTCCTAAATTCTTTCTTCTGTTAATAAAAGAGTCTATCCTATTTCCCTTATGTTAAAATAGTGTTTATCCAACAGAGTTCTCCTATTAATCTGGAACTCACAGAAAAGCAAAGAAAAAAACCATCTTATTGACATTTTATCTTATATTAAACCACATACTGTAGGACACTGTAGACCATTTGAAAACAGCAATACACTTTATAGAAGATAACCCACACAACTCAGTAAATGGAATAGATAGCAGTTCATAAAAGTGTCAGGCTGTATCAGAATGTGACATTTACCAGCTGGAATTTATTAACTTTTAAACACCAAATTAGAAAGAGTTACCTTGGTTAGTATTGTTATGTGGACTCTTTCAAGTATTGCCTGCCTGCTTACCTGCCGCATCAACCTGTTTTCTCTTCTCATTGCTATTTTCCATGTACGGATTAATTTCTGCCTGGTATCTGGGAGATCTGTTAGATTGTTTTTGATAACTAAACTAACAAACCTTGGAAGACATTTCTATTGGATTTCTCAGACAGTCAGAGGACTTGTCAAAGAAATTTTTGTATAAGAGCCGATGCTTTTTATTATAGTGATGATTTCTTTCAGTCTTGGGAGAGAAGACCTTAACTTTTGCCTTGTGGATGGCACTACACAACAAAATGAGAAGATGAGACATTGATTAATTTTACTCTTGGTGTTTCTAGAGAATTTTCTTATTTGTGGATAGTTGCTGATTGAACAGTCTGTGCTGGAAAGGGGAACTTGAGACCTTCTGGTTATCTTGCTTTCATCGTTCAGACTCTCTTGATATTTCCTCTGTAGATATTTCATGATTGGTTTTTTGGGATGTTTAGTAGTTTATATCAATTATCTACTATAAAGTATGTATCATGCTGTAACTAGCCATTTTGTAATTTTATTCATCCTTTTGCCACTCATTTAAAAATACATAATAGGAGAGATTTTTCATTTCGGCAAAGATTTTAAAAGATCACAGAAAATCGTAACTTTTTCAATTGGATTTTAAGACTATTTTGCAATTTCTACTTGAATGGTGGATCTGGACTGTGGTGACAAGTGAAGAATAATTGTACCAATTTTTGTATAACATAACTTGATTCTCATGGCCAGTGGTCTCATAATTTCTTCCAAAGAAAAATAATCTATGCTACATCACTGCTTTAATCTATGACTATGGAACACTAGTCTTGGTTTAAGTGGTTTTGCAACAATAAGGTACTAGAAACTTAGGCTGTTTCCATTCAAAAGTGAGGTTCATTACAACACATAAACTATGACATTTGCATTTCCTCCACTGGAAGAATAGGAAGCAACTTAACTTTCCCTAGATGATATAATTTTATCCTTCTAGTACCAAACTAGAAGTAAATGTCTACTTTTTTTTCCAATGAAGCATTATTTCTTTGCAAAAAGACACTAAACAATGACTGGCAATAATGCTGAGTAATCATGCCATGCTAAATTTCATAAACTGTGTAAATTACTTAATTTTTTTCACTAAAAGTTATTCCATAGGCTTTTATGTTTGAAAGAATTGCTATTTAATATATTGCACTTACCACGTGAAACACATTACACAGATGCATCTTAACATGTTTCTTAGAAATTTAAGTTAGTTCATATTCTACCAATTCTAAATATGGTAATAAGAAACTTCTTCATTTTCAAATTGTTCACATTGGAGATTATTTCCTAAATGTAATATTACTAAATTAAGAAAACAGCATTTTAAAGGATTTTTATATACATGATATAAATGTTTTGGTAGGATATTCCTAATTTACTTAAATTTTGGGGAAAATTTCTCAATGTATTTATACACACAAGATCTGAACATGTAAGTTTATAATTTCATAACAGTACAAACTGATTTTAGACAAATATTTTATAAACATGAGAAAGTAAAAATATTATAAGGAGTATATACTTTAAAACCCTACTTCCTATTCTACCATGAAACAATGACAACAAATACGAATTGTTATAAAGAAAAATGTATGACTAAAATCTAATCAACTGAAAAAGTAAAATTCTTGTAAGGACAAGAAACAATAGAAGTTTCATTCAGTGTTGAAGGAAATATTTTAAAAAACATAGCCACTTTGGTAATTTCTTATGACGCTTAACATGTTTTTACCATGTGATCCGGAAACTGGGTTCTTTAGTATTTATTCATTCCCCACACAAAATTTAAAGACAGAAAGTTGGAAAGAGTTGATACAAGGACAATGTGTAGAAATGGAAATTCACTTGCAAATCATATCTGAGAAACACTCCATATTCAGAATATGTAAGCAGGTCGAAATATTTAATAACAAAAAGCAACCTTATTTGAAAATGGACAAAAAGGGCAGGGGATGTGCTTCAGTGTGTCGTGCCTGCCTGGCAAGTGCAACATCCCAAGTTCAATTCCCGGTACCACACACACATGCACAAAAAAACCCCCAGTAAAAATGGACAAAAAACTTAAAAAGAAAAGGAATGTTTTCATTTGTAATACATGGACAGAACTAGAGATTATGCTAAATGAAATAAGTTAGGCACAGGAAGGCAAGTAATGCTTATTCTCACTTATTTTGTGGAATATAAAGTGGCTGATCTCTAGAATCTGAGAATAGAAAGTAGTTACCAGAGGCTGGGGTTAAGGGATAAGCAGAAATGGGGAGAGGTTGATTAGTGGGTTCAAAGCTGTAATCAGACAAGATTAAGAAGTTCTGGTGTCTTAGTGCATGGTAGAGTGGCTTCAGATAAAGATCATTTACTACACATTTCAAAAATCTTGAAGAAATGATTTTGAAATTTTCACATAAATAAATGCCAAATGTTTGAGGAAATCTGGACATTTAGCCTGATTTAAACATCATACACTTCATACATCATTGAAACATCACATGGTACACCCAAAATATGTATATTTGTATGTTTTTATGTATCATTTAAATAGTACACTTAATTTAAATTTAAGAAACTGCACGCAAATGTTTACAGTAGTGTTATGTATTATTGGCTAAACATGGAAGTAACTAAGATATCTTCTGTTGAGGTAATGCATAAACTGTGTTATATCTATAGGACAGAATATTATTATTTGGTGATAATAAGAAATGAGCTCCCCAGGCTGGAAAAGATACAGATGAAAAACTTCAGTCAACATTGATAAGTGTAATAAGTCAATGTGAAAAGTCTATGAACTATCTGATTCCAAATATATAACATTCTAGTCTGTGGTATCTTTGGGATATTGCAGGCAAATCATATTTTGCAAGGAGTGATTTACAATGAGTCCAAAATGAGTGTGAAAATATTTCTGTTGCAGCAGGATACTTTATTTATAATTTGTTTCTAAAAATAAATTTGAACACAATGGCAGTTTATATACAAATGTACTGAAATATATTTTATTGAAGAAGAAAATGAAAAGGAGTACTTAACAGGATTTACTAGCAATACACACATATGTAAATAAATTATTTAATATGCTTAGATCTCTCTTTTTCTGTGAAATGGCAGTTTAGAAGTAAACAAATTTCAATAGAGCACTAAATACTATATATATATATATATATATATATATATATACACTCACATATGCACTCACTATACTTATTTATATATATAGGCATACATAGATGTGGCACATAATAAATTCTTGAAGCTAACCTTCAAATTTACCATGTAAAAGCAGAAATATTAGTTTCCTAGAGTTTTATAAGCATGAGAACAATAAAATCCATTTTAAATAGTATCTACATTAAAATTCTTTTTTCTCTTTACAACACAAAAGAACAAAATAAAATTTGTGTGTATTAGCATAAGAAACTTTATAAAAGATCCTCATAGGAGGAAAAGGCTGTTTTTAGCTTTCAGAGAATAGTAAACTATTTTTCTTTTATTGTTTAAAATTATTTTTAAAAGCAATATTTTTATTATGTACATTTGCATACATTTGTACATATACTATTCCAAATGGAAAAAAATGCAAAATGTCAAAAAAGTTGGATATTAAAAATAAGTCGTTTTTTAAAAGTATGCTTGATTTAAATAATGATTTGTTTATTATTACAAAAGTCTGGTGCAATGACTTAATAATTTTAGATTTATCGGTATTTCACTGAGCCAATTTTATTCACAAATAAAAAGCTATGTTGGTGATCTACTAAAAATTTACATCTTCTCTTGAGGATATTTTTTCCTATATCTTTTTTGGTGAATAGAGGGACATATTCTGCCTTTTTTTTTTTTTCTGCTGCAACCATCTGGTCTTGGTGTAAGAAATCAATTCCACAGCAGCTATCGAACTCTGGTGCACTGAGAGGCATGTCCAAACTATGCTTCTCTCAATATCTTTAGCACAAATGACCTTTTGTTCTTGCAGAAACAGGCTCAATTGGAACAAGAAGGAACCTGTCATGCCATTTCCCTGCTACAATATTCATTAGTTGGGGGCCGTGATCTTCTGAGTCTCCACAGAAGATTATTGCTAACAGGCATCAACTCAGCAATCTGCTCTTTCCCCAAGTCTCAGTAATGCTGTACCAGTATTACTCATTCTTAAATGAGCCTGTTCTCATGGCATAATCTCTTTCTGCTTTTGGACGATATTCCACCAATATCTACCCTTTGCCAACAGAAGTATACACTCCAAATCATGGCATCTAACCTACCCCCCGCCCTGTTCACCTTAACTGCAGATCCTGCTTTCAAGGGCTCAGCAATTAGTATAAAGTACATGCTTAGTTGCCAGGAAACTGCGTAGTTCTGAGTTTCATGCATTTTAGACATGTATCAAAAAGTGAATCAAGGCAGCCTCAGTGGCACACACCTGTAGCCCCAGCTACTGGTAATGCTGAAATAGGAGAATTGCAAGTTTAAGACCAGACTAGACATTTGATGAGACACTATCTGAAAAACAGAACAAAATAATTTGCCCTGGCAGGTGGAAATCCCAACGTTTGACCCTTAGTATGGAAAAAATAAAGATACATCAGGCCCTTTCAGATTCAAATATAAACATTTTTCTTTGTTTGTACACTCATCAAATCATTTTAGAAATGACTCTAAGCTCTTCACATGCATGTAAAATACCAAAAAAAATAAATTTCAGGTATGCAAATACATTAGCAAAGAACGTTTGTATTTGAGAATTATAACAATCATGGTTTGCTTCCCAACAATACATTCTGAGCAGAGGATAATTAGGCAGTTTCATCATTATTCACATGTAAAACACACATAGTTACATAAACCTAAATGATATATAAATCAATCATTTGACTTGAAGTTTGTATAATTGTAAACCATTTGTGGTAAATTTTTTAACAAAAATAGAAGTGTACATTCTAAAATAAAAATCAAAATTATAATATAAAACATACATAAACCAGTAATATGTTATTATTATCTAGTATTATGCACTACACATTAAAGTATGTATCTATGCATTTACATGACTGGTAGCACTATAGGTTTGTTAACAACAGCATCTACACAAATATGTGAATAAAGTATTGAACTGCATTGTTAGGATGTTTATAACATTCCTAGGTCACAGAAATTTTTCAAGTCAATTATAATCTTTGACTAGATAATGTCTCATTGATCAAAACATTTTTTTAATTCATGACTATATTAATACAGTGTAATTTACATTACATTTTGCATTGATGTAATTCTCAATGCCTTTTTCAAATAGGCTACATTGAGAGGAAAGAAGGGACACATATGGGATGAAGGAGAGTTGATCAAGAATAAGTTATGAGGTTTCACAGGGTGATTTGCCTGAAGAAACAGTGACCGCTAGATCACAGCATCAAACATTATGTTAGTCAGCTTTTCATTGCTATGAAAGACTTCCTGAAATAAACAAATTAAAAGGAGGAAATGTTTGTTTTGGCTCCTGACTAGATGCTTCAGTCCATGTTTAACTTACTCCATTGCTTTTTGGGTCTTTGCAAAGGCAGAGTAATGTGATGGAACCATATGGTAAAGTTGCCCACCTCAAGGCAGCCCAGAAGCACAAAGATAGGAGAGAAGAGTGTCTCATTATCCTCTTCATGGGGTAGCTCCAAAAACTTATCTTCCATCCATTAGTCCTCACCTCCTAAAAGTTTCATTATACTTCAATAGTGCCACGGGAAGATGACCAACTCTTCAAATTATGAGCTTTTGTGAGACATTTAAGATTCAAGCTCTAAAAGATCTATGAGTAAAATGAATGCACTTAAATTAATTCATGGTTTTGATAAATGCATCATGTTGTCTGAGCATGAGTACTCATGGTTAAGTCAAAGCAAAAGTTGTTCCCCTGGTGATAGACTCCCTACTGATATCATCCCATGTCGTTACCATTCTCTTGAAGAGAAGCAGATGGGGAAGGGAGCATCTTTGAAATATATTAGATTATTATGTAACATTGTATGGGGCTGAAGTGAGACCTCAGGGGAAAGGAATAGAAGTTAATAGCTTTAAAAGGGAGCAGAATAGTTTTATGGTTAACACGGAGTCCTAATACCAACAAGCTCTACATTTTGTTAGACGTTCTGGACCGTTCAAGCATCAATTGAAACACTCCAAAGAACTGGCTTCTAAATTTCTACTTTCTTATCAGTGCTTTGATCTTCAATATATTTTGTATGAAGAATCTTTTATGCCTATTAGTGAGTGATAGGAGATATAGTTTCAATTTTGTTCATTTCTGGGTCCAGAGAATAATAACAACCAAGAACTATTTTATACCAAACAAAGGAAAAACTAAAGATTGAATCAATGAAACATAAAAAAATGTTTTCTCTTTCAAGAAAATATCTTAATTTTAGTCAACTCTGATGTTTTCTAAATACAGCTAAATTGTATCACAATCTGAAATGTTATCAGCTGGATAAGGGTTAAGTGTCTCACTGGTTGTAAAAGGTATCCTTTTATTATGTCTTAGGAAAGCAATATAATATTTCCAATTTAATCAGAGATAATCAAAGTAGGTTCTTCCTGATTAATAAAAGCCAGAATCTTTAGAAATTATAGTTTTTTTAATGAATCTAGTACTTGAGTTTATGCTTTATAAATAAAAGTTCAACAATGGAAGATGTTTTTATATATATTTAAATATGGTACATAAGATTTATTAACAATTGATATAAATTTTTAACTGGAAATACTTGAATTTTTTTCTAATGCTACATAATAACTATAATTCTACCTGATGGAAGGTAGTTTTGCTCACAAAATTTCAGCCCAGAAGTAAAAACCAGACATGGGACAGAATCCAAAAAACAGCTGCCTACTGTTAAAGAAAAATTGCACCAAGGAAGACATTTTATTCAAACCACCAATTAGATGCAAAAGATTTGGGTCGGATAAGGCCCTTCTGAATTAAGTACTTGAATACAATGAGCCACATTCAGACATAATATTGTTCTATCAAAACAGTAATAATAATGCCACTTAAATTTCCGTAACTTGAAATGTAATACAGAAATCCCGAAGAAAAATGAAGCAAAAGGAGGTTTTCCCAAGTTTTACTAAGGTTTTTCTTTCATTCTCCAAATTTTTATGTTGCAAAGAACATGGGTATTAAAAGTGCAGGAGAAGTAATATGCAAACATTCAATCATTTATTTACCAATGAGCACTATTACGCCCCAGTCATTTTAGTAATGCATTATCTCATTTAACCTACATGACTTTTTTTCCTTTTTTCTTTTGGTACTGGGGATCGAACTCGGGTCCTTGCGCTTTCTCAGCAGGCGGCAAAACCACTGAGCTAAATCCTGGACCCCTGCATGACTTTTAAGAGTTGCTTTTCATCATTCTCTCTTTTGAGGCTGGAGGGAAATAAAGGGTTAACCTACCAGTTCAAGGACACAGAATTGTGAATGTAGAAGTACTAAGATTTAAACAAACTTTTGTCCAGTTCTAGTTTTCTACTATAGCTGCTAATGAGTTTCTATGAATTGGTTTTTGAAAAAAAATGATAAAAAAAGTTCAGAGAAGAGAGAACAAAAGTGCAGATTACAACCTTGTGAACTGTAGAGGATTTCTCAGCTGGCACAGAATCCCGCAGTAATTCTAAAACAATTAGTCTGTAGTTAACTGCAGTTAATGACTAAGCATAAGACCATTCTATGTGTAATTATTCTTTATTTTAGTCTCTTTGGTCCATCCTTCTTAAGCATAACAGGGAAATTTTTAAGCTGCTATTGAAGGAACAGTCCAACTAAAATTACCTTCAAGCCCTAGGCTTTATCATGGTCATTTTAAAAGAGATGTCATTGAAGAGCTAGGTGGATATATTTAACATATTGCTTCCCATTCTCATCTGATGGCAAGTTCCACCAGCTGGCTTATATCCTGAGCTCTGGCTTGGTTGGTAAGTTTATGTTTATGACACTGGTAGTTTATGGCATTGTCTACTGCTTGACTTTACGTGTGGTTGATGAGAAGTGGACTTATAACCATGCTATTACCTTGATGTCTCTTCCTAGAGATGAAAAAATGCTATGCATTTAAGGAGGGAGTAAGGAATATGTATATTATGGATTTCTACTGTTGAAAATGTTAACTGTTTTGCAGGATAAAGATGCCCCTTTTAAATTATACACAAATGAGTGGACACAGCCATCAACATGTGAGAAAATTATTCCTACCACTTTCTGTGCAGCATTGGACAAGTATTTGTTATTCTAAACTATGTCTTTCTATTAAATTAAGATCACAAGGCACATAGTACACTTTGAAAAAAAAATTTTTTTTGGTACTGGGTATCAAACTCGGGACCTTGTGCTTGCGAGGTAGGCGGCGGAACCACTGACCTAAATCCCTAGCCCTAGTTTGGGAAATTTTGATGATGACTTGCTTATATAGTAATGGAACGTGCTTTATATGAGCTTATCCTTTGGGAAATGAGTCCTGAGATTTGAATCCTGGCTCTTACTTGCTCTTTGCTGTTAGGCAACTTCTTTAACCCCTTCATGCTAAAGTTCATTATATGTAAAATGAGGCTAAAATCAAGTACTTTATGGGAGTTGGGTGTTGGAGGACTGAATTATGTAACTGCAGTGAAGGATTCAGAATCTTAACTTCAACAGTAGTCTGACAAAGAAAAAACCAGCCAAAATGGAGAAGCATTTGCCTGGGGTACTTGAAATGGTATGGAGAGGCCCTTATTAATCATGTTCTTACTCTATGGTATGGATGGTCCAATGGGGGATTCTTTTCAGGTTCTTGGTTTCTTGAAAAAAGGATCGGAAAAGACAAATAGAAGAGGCAGCAAAAGTGTACATTTATTGAAGGCAGAAAGGAAGTACACTCTACAGCGTAAGTAGATTTACAGAGGCCCAAGGTTAAGAGAAAAGGGTCATTTTATTCCTAATTCCTGAATCAGCTTCCTCCTCATGTAAATAAAGCATTGGATGATTTGTCTTATCAAAAACTCACTTGGTCTGGCATCAGATTTAACTTGTCCTATTGAAAGATAGCTTGGCCTCATGTCAGAGGTAAATGAAAGATTGAAAATAGCACTTTTCTGATTGGTTCTGAAAACAGCGTCAGATACAAATGAAGGTTCAAAAATAGTTACTTTCTAATTTTTTTTCTTTCTTTTTTTTTTTTTTTTGTACCGGGGATCAAAGTAGGGTCCTTGTGCTTGCAGGGCAAGCGATGGAACCACTGAGCTAAATCCCCAGCCCTAATAATTGCTTCCTGATTGGTTCTGTGTACAGTGTTCAGAAGGCATTGAGCCATTTTTGGGTTCTGTGTTCTTATATGTCCTCTGGGTTTTCATGACCTGTGACACATTCTGACCTGTTATTTGTCTAGTTTGTGCCAGCCCTAATCCCTTACCTCAATATCTCTATCCAGAACTGAATCTTTGCAGTGGTTCAAACTGCAGGTTTCTGAAATATTGTTTGTTAATCATTACTGACTTTCTGTGCAAGGAACTATTTCCCCAAACTATCCAAGAATGAGGAGACACCCAGTTCTTTTCCTAGAAGACAACTTCAGAGATCCCAGACTAATGAATATTATCATTTCTGCCACCACCCTCTTGAGGCTTTAAGCTATAAATACAGGTACCATTTCATGAAACCTTAGAGGACATTTTTTACATATTTTAGATCTGTGTTTTTCTAGATTGCAATCCTAATTAGTTTCAAATAAATGTAATTTTTTTCTCAACCATGTTGATTTTATTTTCATTCAGTAGTGCTATACAATGCAAAATATGATTGCTATATTTAGTGTAAATAAAAATTTGTGAATTCAAATAAACTATAATTCAAACAAATTATAAGTACTAAGAAGAAACAGTGAAGAATTAAGCTCTGTTGCCATTTACAGAATAGTTGCTTTAGGAAAGAGATTTTTTAAATAACTGTGTTAAAAAACGTCAAAAATTAAAATTTCAAGTTGATATAGTAAACCTATTGGAAATACAGAAGCAGCCTTTATGCCATTTCCTGTACAAATAATCTATAATCAAAAAGATTGGCACTATCACTGATACAATCTAATGTGTCTACATTAACTCCATATTTCATAAAGTCCACACTCCCATTTTAAAATATCTGGTAATAGCTTCCCATTTTTCTCAGGTGATACTCAAATACCTAAATCTACCTACATATCTCAACTCTCTAGATTCATCTTTAAAATGCTGTCTTGGTTTCCTAGATTCAGCTCCTATCTTTTCAATTCTTGAACAACTTCTTGTGACTTTCCCCCATAAAGGCTTTCTCATGCTGTTCTCTCTGTATGAAAACCTGCTCTTTCTATATCTTCTTTATTCATATTTCCAATCAGACAGGATTTCATGTGGGTAGTCTTACATGATATCTGAGCTAACGTTCAGGATCTGTATACTTTCATTAAGCTGTTTTGGGTGACAATTAGATTTATATATATTTCTCCAAGTAAAGTCTTACAATATCTGAAAGGAAATGGTCATATCTGTGTTTGTTCAATGTTATCATTTCATTGTGTTTTACCATAGCAAATGGACCAGTGAATAAGTGAATGGATATATATTTGTATATATGCACATATATATCATTCTTTAAATAAATATATACATACAGCAATATTTATACATATAAGATCATTAATTCATTATGTAGATATTAGAATATATACTGATCACTTTTTGCCCAGTAATTATTTAGTTTTAAGGAATATAGTCACAAACAAAAGGGACCATTTTAAAAAAATGAATTTTATTGGTACAATTTAAATATACATAAGGGGCAATCTTTTCAGGAAGCCTATTTTCTATAGGAATAAATGAAAGAAAAGGCATATTTTAAGATTTTTTAAAAGGTACATATCATTGATGTGAGGCACAATAAATCATTTAATATAATGAGCAAACAGGGAAAATCAAAAAGACCTCTTTTGAGGAAAGGACGTTTGAAACTGAATCTAGGTAAAGTTGGAGAGGACTCCTTCTGCGGTTCTTCCTCTAACTAACTAACTAACTCTATATTATTAGATGCTGTTCTTTCTGACTTTAGCTTCAATCTGCTTTAATTGATCCTAAACTTCTGAAAGCACCTAGGTGACAAATTCATCTCAAGACAGGAGTGCCTTCTCTCTTTGTTTTTCAAATATATGTTGTAGATTGCAGATATTCCTTCAGTCTAAATAGTTATAATTACTTTTCATAGAATAGCATATAGAAGGTAAAAAAAATTACATATTTAAGAGTATATACCTGGAAACAGTGTCCTGTGGTTATGCTAGTGAGTCTTTATTTTTTTACTATGACAAGTTCTTGACCTGAAGTGATCCATAAAGTAACCATGAGCTATATGTAACCAGAAAGCCCTAGAAATGTGGCTATTACCCAAAGAATTGCATTTCCTTATTGTATTTTTATCTTAGTTAATTTACATTTAAATTAAAAATAGAAGCAATGCAATTTATTTTTCTATCAAACATACCTCTTTGTTTTGTCAGACTCCATTTCACTCTACCTGCTGCCTCATGTAAGATATTATGGTTGCATTAGCATGCACATGTTAAAGTTGTGTTATTTCAAATGTTACAAAAAATGCATCACTAATCTAGTTAGTGTCAACAGAATGATTCAGTCAAAATGACTTTTTCTATATATCAATCTAATGATTATGTTTACTTGAATGTTCTATGCAGACAACAGGAATTACAATGGAGCTAGTGTAATCATACTGATAATTAAACTGAAGTACTGTTTTACTTATAAGTAAAATGTATCTATTATGAATGAAGAGTGGCAAATTTTTATATTTAAAACAAAAGCATTTCAGTGTTTCAAAATTTAGTGGAAATTCTGTGGAAGAGATATAATATGTTTACAATAGTGAAGTTAAAACAAATATTGGAAGCAAGTGTGTAAAAATTTCACATTGGATAACAAATGGAATCTACTATGGGAAGGTAAAATGTGAATTTCATTTGTTTATAATGTAAAAGAAAAATTTTAAATAACATACTAGATACTATTAAATATTTGGTTTTCAATAGTTAAAACAGTTTTAGTTCCCTGAAATTACAAATAAACACCAGCCACATAAAAAATAATGATTTTTAAAATAATCACACCTTGTAATATTGGCCAACCACAGAAATTTTTGGGTTTGTGGGGGAAAATTTTTTTTTGATAAATAGTAGAAGAAACAATTACTTTAAGTTTATTAATAGTATGAGACATTTCTTAAATATATATTTTACATGAAATGAAATGTCCTCAATTAATCAGCAAATACTTGTCTGTTAGAAAACAAAATACTTCTAAAAATATTAATGATCGATTAAGTGAAAATCATATTGGTCTTGCTTTTAGAGACACTATGTATATTTCAATTTTAGAAGACTTCCAAATTTACAAGGTAATCTCACCACTTCATACCCCAAATAACTGCATTCATGGCTTATGTATTTTTTTGCTTGCATTAAGTTTCAATGAAGATGAATAGTGCTACAATTATATTAGGTTAAATACTAGAGTTATAATTCATAGGAAAGTGTTGCTTCTTTTTGTTTCATTCAATTATGAGATAAGCATTGAAAATAGAATATGTTCAGTTTCTTGAAAAAGACTGTGAAAAGAATTCTGAATATATTAATTAAATCATTTAGTATATACTTACAAGAAAGATAATTAAACAATCTCTTGTTCTTTGCTAATGCTCATTGATTGAGATGCCATAAATCCTTATAAATATCTACTGTACTGTGAATTAAAATTCAAGATATTTTGAAATAAAGAAATGCTTACATGGGCAGGAATTTTAGCTCAGTGGCACCACAACTGCCTTGCAAACGCAAGGTCCTGAGTTCAATCCCCAGTACAAAAAAAAAAATGCTTACAAAATATCAAATAACCAAAAATAAAAACTGCAGAAAGTTTTTTATTTTTTTATTGATATAAAGCAGCAAATTAAAGAACTAAATTTATAGCTGCAAGGAAAGGAAAAGGTTATCGGTAACCTAGCTAGATGGGAAAGACTTTATGTCAGAATTAAAACGTTTTATTAAACAAATAACTAACTGTGATTTACTACATTTTATAATAAGGATCATTATTCTGAAGATTGTAATTTATAAAGAACAATAAGGTATAAATTGACTACAAAGCTACAACAAAAAACACTTTTTGATATCAATAAATTTAGTGTTACTTTCCACTTTATGCAACACTGCCAAATTTCATGTTTAAAATAGTGAGTGGACACAAGAGTTGTTCAATTTTCTTAATTTGGATATGGGTAGTTTTGAAGTTAATAAGTTTTAGCTTTAAAGTCAAATATATTCTATTAAATCTGATGAACCAGTTTGTGCATGTGCCTCTTAAAAGAAAATTATTTGGGAACAGTTTATTCAGCTGTTGGAAAACTATACACATGCAGAACATACTAGGCTATGTGAATTTATTTTTGAACAATAATTCTTATGAAAGAATTTTTAACTATAATGAATGTAAGTTCAAGTTATGGTGATGAAAACAGCATTTCATTGAGATGTGCTATAAGTGTAAAATATATGACTGTACATTTAAAATATAAAATAAAAAGTATGTAAAATATTTTATTAATACTTTATTTAATCTTAAATGTTCAAAATGACATATTGAATATTGGACATATTCAATTAAATATATTATACAATGCCATGGGATTGTTGGAGACACATTTCTGTCTTTCTCATTTTCCCACCTCCTCTGTGTGTGTGTGTGTGTATGTGTTACAACAATGTCATTCTTACTTTGAGATCTTTATATTTTCTGTTATTTTTGCCCAAATACTTTTTCCTTGTAGTCTTTAGAGGCCAAAGATTAAATGTCATAGCATAGGCTATCATGAGTTTCATAGCACAAGAGTTTTATCTGTCTGTCTTGATCTCTGATATTTTGCCCATGGGTAGCAAATATTGACACCTGGCTAGACTTCAAATACTCAAAAACAGATGAATGAATAGTGTCAGCCTTCCATACTCATGGGTTCTGCATCTGTAGATTCAAAAAAGCGAAGAAAATATTTTTTTAAAACACTCTTATACTGAATATGCACAGATACTTTTCTTATTATTATTCCCTTAATTCAATTTACATTGCATTAAATACTATACATTATGTAAGGATGATTGAAAGTAACCAGTGGGATAGGTTATATGCAAAGCTTATGTCATCCACAGATTTGGGTATTTCAGGGAGGGTTTGGACTCATTCCCCCATCCATCCTGAGAGACAACTGTGTAGAAGAACATTCATTTAGACCACAGTTTTCAAATTTTGAAACTTTTCAAAACATAGAAAATTATCAAGAAGCTTTAAACAATTAATAGTCTATTGTTCTTAATTTTCAGTTGAGAAAAGTAAGGCTCACCAAAGAGAAGATGCAAGAAATAAGTCAGTGAGTCATTATGCTATTTCCACCATGGCACATAAATAAATACAAGGATTTTGTTTCGGTTTACTCTGTGTATATAGATTGAAAATAATTTGAAATTTTATAACATATATCTATGTTTTGATGTTTCCTTCAAATTTGACATTCATCCCCCAGGTGATCCCTGAGATTCTAAAATATTAAATTCTCTTTGTTCTCTAAATAAGCCATGTACATTCCATGCTTTTGAGGCTTTATATATGCTGTCTTTCTTGCAAAATCTCTTTTCTCCTTTTGACCCTTTTCAAAGTCCTGTGTCAAGTATTTCCTAGGCCCCTCATGGAGAGTCATTCACCTTCTTTCTCACACTATTCCTGTGTAATGTGCCCAGTATTCATTCCTGTTAATGCTTCTTTTTATTTTTGTTTTATTTTATTTTTCCCGTGAACCTGACTGCCTCTCTCATTAGGCAGGTTACATACTTTAGCTATTAATGAACAGATATCACCTAACATTTCACATTACAAGTTTGATTGTATGAGCATGGCAAAAGGTCCAAATGGGATTTTATTGTAAGGAAAATTTACTGTAAGAATATAGAGAATCAAAATCATTCTCAACATTTGATCAAGGGAATCTAACACATTCCCACTGAAGGACAGACAAAAAAGCCTGGATATTGTAAACTGGAAAAATGTGTAGAAAATCAGATAGCAGTTAACCTCTTTATACATGTATGTGGTCATCAGCAATCTTCTAAAAGGGTGAGACAATTTACAATGAAGATGAAGTGTAGGACATGAAAGAAAAGTTGATCTCAGAAATGATCTACTTAACAAACACTTTTGAATATTTTCAGGTAGCACAAGTTGTTAGTGTGTGCATTTGTAAGTTATTTTTTCTTTTTCTGAATAATGGAAATACCCTTTAAACAGAGTCTTAAAAACTTAAAATTGTCTGATATCTTATTTTAAGGAATGTTATAATAAAGGCTTGTTTATTATAGCTATGGCTTGAATATATATGCTGGAAACGTATAACAAAACTACAGAGAAATATGTGTGGAAAACTCCATGGCAGGGAAGATATTCTGAGTTCATCTGAATTCACAGCACAGAAAGAAGAAAAGGAAACAAATATAAAATCATATTTGGTTGAATGGTATATCAAGCAACCCTGGGTCAAAACACTAAACAAGACTTAGAACTCACACAAACAACCTGATTCTGTAAATTTCTTTCTAAATTGAAGACCAGATTCCTGCAGGCTTTGAAAGGGAATTCTTTTCTAAATTACTGGGTAATTTTCTCCACTCCAATTGAGCTATATAATCAGACATGGTCAAAACATTGTACAAGGAAACATAATAGGTTGTGAATTCAGCAAAACCATGACTTCATGGACCCACAGCTGCAGGAAGGGGTCAGAAATGAAAATGATGTAAATATGAACTGATCTTGACTTGAAAAAAGAAATCCATCACTCTGTCATGTTCATGGAGCCTTGAAATCATTGTAACTTAAATTATATTTTAAATTGTTTATTTTCCCATATCAGACCCTTATAAATCACTGAACTCAAAGTAAAATATGTTCCCATGATTTTTTAAATCTATGTTATGATAATTATGACACAATAAGTTTCTTAAAACTGAGCAATAAATATAAAGTGTGATTCATAGCAAAAGACTTACTTTTAGTTCTTACCCATGCTTAAAATTAAGCTTTGGTTAATTCCGTATCAACTGTCTTTAAAAATAGAGGAAGATACAAACTTCCTCCACAATAACCTAAGATTTCCAGAAAAAGTTGTGTGTATTTCAGTACAAATCAAGTACATAAACAATTTTATGTTCTTGTGAAAAATGTATACTTGTTCCAAACCCTTGTTGATAATGAATTTTAGTGACTTTTCCATTTTAGCTTTCTGATGTAACAGAGAAATTCACATCAAGCCTCTGTACAATCTTTTGGCCTGGAGCTCATGTATTCTTGGTGTTGGATAAGACCTGAAAAATCAGAATCTTGGCTGTCAGTAAAATAAATGCTCTTATTGAAAAAAATGCTTTTGTTGTTGCCTGGATTGTTTGCTTTCTACCTTAACAGAGTGATATGCCTAGCATCGTAAGTTATTGAATTATTGACAGTGTTGGGTTACTAGAGTACAACTGGTGAGTGATATTGCAAATGACAACTTTTCTGATCTTTATTTAACAGATACTTTTAAAGCATCAACTATGAGTACTTTTTGAAAGCATTAATAGCATGAAGGTGAATAAAACAGGCACATCCCCTGCTTTCAAGAATTTTTTTTCTTCCTTGACAGCCATTATGTAAGGAGTTAGAGTTCTTGTTGGAATGAATGTTTCTTTTTAAAAAAAATTTTCATGACACTTGTAGAAACCATTGTATTAGGGTGAAGTAGTTACAGAAAAACTCAGTTTTGATCTGATAACAGAAAGAGGAGACAAAATTGACCATATGAAGAGCAAAGAATGGACAGGGAGGATTGGGGTGGACTGATTCAGATGAATCAATAAATAAAACAGATTCTTCTCCAGTCGGCATGTCAAATACCAAAACATTCATGTATTTCACACACACACACACACACATAAACATTAAATTTGCTTCCATTTCTTTATTATATATATATATATTTATCTCTGTATGTATATATATGATTTTCTTATTTTGTTGGCTTTCACTTTATATTCTGAAACAGCATTTTTCCCACTATCTCAGTCCTTTATTTTTCACTAATGCCCACTCTTCCTTTTAGGTTTAAGCTCAAATAGGATATCATTCATAAGGTTTCCATAATCCTTTAGTAGATTTATCTGAGTGTTCCTTGCTTTAAGCACATTTCTGTATTTCATCTATAGATAAACATATATATAGCTACTTTAAATAAGAAAAGGAGGAATAAAATGGGTGTGAAGAAAAAGGGAATTAGTCCCAGGAAAAGTAGAGATCCTACAGTGGGCAGATTTGGCATATCTGTTTACACAAAATGATCAAGCATATTGTTGGATCTTGTTTTTTGATCCATTCTCCCAGTCTGGAAAATGGTTTATAGCACAAAGTAATATATTATCCAGAAGTGGCGCAAAACTCTTTGTTTCCTATTTTTTGTAATTTTTTTTCAGTACTAGAGATTGAATGCAAGGGGTTCACACAGAGCTACATCCCCAGGCTCTCTATAGTGGGCCCTTGACTTTCGAACTCAATTGTTTGCAAGGACTGGTTGTAACTCAAATTGGTCAGTTGAAGGCTCAGGCTCCTCTACACAGCTTTCAAAGTTTCTCTCCTGTATACAGGCTGATCTTTGTATCCTTAGAGAGACATTGGCCCTGGATTTCTCAATTAACCCCACACAGGAAAGAATGTCATAATGTTCCTTTCAGAACTCTTTCAGGTTTAAGTCTGTATCCAAGACCATCTGGAAACACAAGTGGCTGGCATTCTGGTCATAAATCAAGACTTTGTTTTCAATTTAAAATTAAAATTCTGGTCATAACCCAAGTTGTTTGTATGTCAGGCTGGTCCCAACTGGAAAGTCCACTGTATTTTTTTTTTTTTTTGAGACAGAGTCTCTGTAAGTCACTGAATTGCCTGAGCTAGACTCAAACTTGTGATCCTCCTGCCTTAGTTTCTGAGAATGTTAGATTACAGACATGGGCAACCTTTTCAGTGAATCATATATAGTAATACCTCAGTTCATGAATACATCTATTCCCAAACAATTCAGTTCTCAACAAAAATATTCATCGCGATTTTGTTTTTGTTCACAAACTCCACATGAGATGACAAACACAATTTTGGCCATCTTTCTCACACAAACACATTCAAGGAAATCTTGCCCAAAATTGTAAAACTTGAAGTTCATGAACTGAGGTATCACTATAATGAGAAAAGAGTAATTTTAACAGATGTTATGACTTGTATCTAGATGTACCCCTGAACCCTCATGGGGTCTAGGTGGGACTTTTCCAAGGGGGATGGATCAAGCATGTCTGATACTGGGATTAGAGGTGTGTCAGTATTAAATTTGTCCAGATTGATTTTGGAGAGTTCTGGGTATGGATAATGGAAATACCCACCTCGGGGCAGTTGGCACTACCCAAAATGCTGGTAGCCTCAATGGACTAAAAGAGAGAGGCAGGCTTGTTGCTGCTACTGCTCCTTGCTGCCTCTACCCTACCCTCCACCATAACATGGACTGTTTCTCTTCTGAGTTGCCCTTTTGCTATGCCACACCTGACTTGGAGACAGCCAACTATGGACTAAAACCTCCACAAACTGTGAGCTAAATAATCCTTTCCTCCTTCAGATTTGTGTATTTTGTAAAAGAATTAAGACAGCAGGGAATATGGCAACAACATTGTAGTGATGCTATGCTGGGAGAAGGACATTTAGCTAAAGTCCATAGGCAGGGAAGGGGTTCTTGACATTCTTTCTGGGAATTTGGTTGTTTCTCCAGGCTACTTCTATGCTCTTTGACATAGGTGGTCAAAGGTAAGAGTGCAAGAAAAACAGCCAGATGAGAAACTTAGAGAAATTTCACTTTGATCCCCATGGCAATCAGTCCAAATGTCAGTGGTTCTATGACGCACACAACATACTGGTAAGCTATGTGTGATTATTATTCCTAACTCAAAATGCATGCAAAGCAAAGAGAGGCTGAGAACCTTCCCAAAGTAACAAAACTAGTAAATTTCAGAGCTGGGATAAAATTCAGACAGACTGGTATAGAGTCCTCAGTTTAAATTTATCTCCAAATTAAATTAAGGAATGAATAAGTAATGAATATTTGGAAATAATGAAGCAAATGTATATGAGGTCATTAAGTATATGAACTAATTTATCCTTAAAGAGAGGTTGAGTCTAAACCAATGTTTTTCAATTGAGGGCAAATTTGCAATTCAGCCAGAGGAAAATTTGTAATATCTGGATGCATTATTGGTTTCCTCAATGGAACCAAATGCACCCTGCTGGCATAAAGTGGTAGAGGTCAGGAAAGCAGCATAAGATTTACACCACACAGCAGCAAATCCATAACAAAAATCTGTTCAGCTTAAAATGCGAAGATGCTGATGTAGAAAAATCCTGCTTTAGATGACAAAAAAATTATCTTAATTTTCCTGAGTAGAGTCCTCATTTATTTGAGGAGGGTCATATCTATTTGGGAGCCATCAGAATTAAAACTGTGACACATTATGATAGTCATGACTATGCCTGTACATGATAAAACATTAGCATTTTAAAATAAAGAAACCATATTCCATACTTGTTTTAATCTGTTTATTTTTACTTTGTAATTTTTTATTTGTTTTATTGTGATGGGGTCTCATTATGTAGTTCAGACTCAGCTCAAACTTACAATCATTCTGACTCAGCTTCCTGAGTTCTTGAATTAAAGATATGTATCATCATGTCCAGTTATGTCTTAATTTTTAATGCAATTTTAGAAAGATTATTTTGATAAAATTAATGGAAAGAACAGATATTTTGATGAAGTTTTCTGAACTATAACCAATTAGAAGATAATACTGTAATGTAGGAAAGAGTTAAGGCACACCTGAATGTGAGTCTGTACCAGAAAAATCAAAACCCATCTAACTTTATTTGCTCAACCACATTGATTAGAAATCTGAGGATTTCATTTTTGTTTTTGCTTTTGCCACTTTATCTATCATTATGAACCCAAGGATAATGTGAGTTTAATCTTACCTCACAAACAATGATACTTCATTGCTTGTATCTAAAAACATTTTAGTCTATGAAAGAAGTATATTCACAAATCAGGCTGTCATCTTCCATTAAGCTGTGCACACACATACACACACACAAATCCAATTTGGACTTGTGAATTATTATTCGAAAGGTGTAGGTTTCACATGAGAAATTTCATCATATGAAATTGCATTGTCATTGTGGATAATAAAAATTAAATTCAGCTACTGAAAGGAACAAAGACAAATATTGAAAGATGGGTGAGTTTTCTAATCCACTGCAGAACTGTAAAGTCTTCTGCAAGATTAACCTGAGACACCATTTGCTGAAATCACTAACTGTTTCAGTTTATTAAAAGATTAAGAGTAAATCTATTTGGGTAATATGTGGTTTACAAGACAAGAAATTTCTGCAAAATCAATGCTTTTGCTTTCCATTTCCTCTCAACTCACCAAGAGGTAATCAACATGGGAATAGCTCTGATCACACTAAGAGAACATTCTGATCTTCATTAGTAGAGGTCGATGCAAGAAATTTTATTTCACATCAAAATCTAAAGACAGTTCCCCCAGAATTAAAACACTTCTGTTTCAGTACATCAAGCTGCAGGGTTTCATAATCCCCACAATTAATACACTGCTGTGCACACACTTTCAAAACAGGGCTTTGGAAGTTGCAAATAAAGACTACATGGTTGACAATCAATAGACTGAGATATCGCTTGTCCTTTTTAAGAAATTTTTCTCCCTTTTGGGATTAGGGAAGAGTGGGATGTGAGATGATGAGAAGAAATGTCAGACAAACAGATTACTTTTACTTCATCTTTAGTTTTTATTTAATGTTTGGTGCCTATTTTATATGAAAATTATATATAAGAGATGAAATGTGGGTTGTTTCCTAGGGAATTTCTGTAGATATTAATATACTGCTAGATTTATTCTTTCATTGACTGTGTTAATAAATATTTTTTGAGTGTATATGGCAATCCTTGGCAAAAGGTGCAAAATCAACACAAGGTCTGTTTTTTCCAGGGAATCAGTCTTGAAGGGAAATAGGCTAGGAAAACACAAAACTGTAGGAACAATTATGCTATGATTAAAGTAAACTCATGAAAACTAATCCTGAGGAAGGACCCTTAGGATGCCTTGTGCTGAGTGTCTTTGAGCTTGGTTTAGGAAAGAAATGACCAGTTTTGTGTTGAACTGACAGGATACCATTTATGTTATTTTATGGGTGGAAGGAAGATTAAAGTAGAGCTTGAGTTTACATTGTTTATCTACAACTGAGAGAATTTTATTTTAAGAAACAACAACAAGAACAAAACCAGTCAATCTAAAACTATGATGCTTATGTTTTTGTTTGTTTGTTTGCTTGTTTTTGCCAGTTCCACAGTGTCAGTGATCTGTCTTGGGGTGACTTCTGAGTGGTCTCACCTCTTGTTTATTCCATCATGATTACATGGAAGTCTATGGAGGGCTGTTCATATTCTGTGAGACGTCTTCATGTTCACTAGGAATATCCTGACTTGTCAACTCCTAGCTGTCAGCAACCAGCTGCCAGCCACAGAATCATTTTTAATAATAATTTTTCAATACATTACATCCCACTGAAGTTTTTCTCATACAGAAACGTATGCTGTCCCATCCCTACTTTTTGCTTTTTATCACAATTTCTCAGTAATAGGGATATATATTAAATTATTAGACACAGATAAATGCCTATTCAATATGTCATAACCAATATGTAATGTTTAAAATTCTTCCAGCATTACATGAATATCATTTTATATTTCCCAAACAATATTGATAGTCTTTACCACTTTAACGGTTCATGTGTTTATGTGTGTAAAGTGATTTCTTTAACCAATACTTAAGTGTTGAGTTTGCTGTTGGAATTTTCTTTTTACTGAATTACCTGTGCCTTTGCGTGAATTTTCAGTCATTTATTTTTTCTAACTAACTTTTGTGTCATTCTTATACTTTATTAAATCAAATGAATTGTTATCCTGAGTGTCAATTTAGAATATTATTTAAGGTAATTTTTACTATTTGTCACACAAATTGTTGATGAGTGTGTGTGCATCAAAAATCACTAGGTCAAAAGAAAACATGTGTAAGTTATTTAAAAGATTGTTAAGTGCAAAACGTGGGGTAATTTAGCTGCAGAAAAGGAGGGGCAGGGCTGGATTCTCACTCAGTGGTAATGCTCTTGCTCAGAATGCTGGAGTTCAATCTCCAGCAGAGCAGAAAGATAAAGAGAGGTGATAGAAAGTGGGAGAATAAGAAGGTTCTCTGTAACCCTAAAGATTGACTTAGATTTCCATTTTGTATTTCCTGAATGTTACCAGATGAAATTTGCTGTATGAGCTGAATCTTTGCCAATGATGACTTGAATTTTGAGCTAATTTATCCACTACACCAGAAATTATCTGTGGGTTAAGAAGAATATATTCTAATTTAATAGAATATATTTGATATCTTCATACAGGAAGGGAAGCTGTGATTTATTTTGTGTTTTTCAGTGTTTTGAACGTGAAGTAGACATTGAGGACACACTCACTGAATATATGAAAATTTTGAAATAATACTGTTCTTTATTTGAAATTCTTTTGGATCATATTTTTCCACTAATAACTTCATAATGGACAGAAATATAATTTCCAGGGGACATTTGTTTTATTTAGCACTAGATGAAACTAGACTTTGAACCAGACTGTTCCTGTAGTCTTTAACAAATTTTTTGTTTGTTTGTTTGTTTGTTTTTGGTGCCAGGGATTGAACTCAGATCCTTGTGCTTGCACAGCAGGTGGTGAAACCACTGAGCTGAATCCCCGGCTCAAGTTCCTGGAGTCTTAAAACCTAACTCTGTTAGACCTTTTCTTCCTGTTACACAATATCAGTTATACATTTTTTTAATTACAATATTAAGATCTAGGAGACATTACCACAGATTTTACAGAATT
>NW_004624746.1:22626799-22641636 GCF_000247695.1 Heterocephalus glaber | reverse complement strand
GATCCACCCCCAAAAGTCATCATTTTAACAGAGGAAAGGAAAAAGCCATATGATCCTGTCACTAGTTGGAGAAAAAGTATTGGACTATAAATTCCGCAGCTGTTCATGGTAAAAAGCTATCAGGAGCCTAGAAGTAGAACAGAACTTTCTCAACAGATTAAAGACATGTATTTCTTCAATGCATGAACAAGAATGAAACAATATAGGGAACAGGAAGAATCACAGAAACAAGATGGCACCAAAAGACACTCATGAAGATCCAATAGCCGATTTTAACATGTATGTGTGTGTGTGTATATAAATACATACATGGAAATACAGAAGTTATGTGTATATTTCCTCTGATATTTAAGGTGTCAAACCATCTGTGGTTAATTTTATAGTTTGATTTGAGGTAGTGAAAAAAAAATTTTCACCTTGAAAATATCCAATTGCTGCAGTTCAGTTAATTTCCAAATCTGTACTCAGCTAACTGTTCATATTTTTACAAAATCAAATGTCACATTTTCCTTCTGGGGTTCTCTATTCATTTCTATTTATTTATTTATTTATTTATTCTTGTTCTCTCGATGCTTCCTTGACTTTATAGTTGTACAAGTTTTATACAATGACATTTTGCAGAATAGTCCAACAGTTCTTTATTTCCATATACATTTAGGGTATAGATTATCAAATTGAAAAATTAAAATTTATATATATATATATATATAGAGAGAGAGAGAGAGAGCAAGAAAAAGTGAGGGTTGCTGCTGGGCTTATACTGAATTTTCAATTCAGGAAAAACTAGTATATATTTATATTAGAGTATATTCCAGTAAATGAATATAAAGCATCTTTCCATTTATTCTGGTCAAAAATGGACCACTCTTCTTTATAAGAGTCTTACACACATGTGTTACAAATTTACTGTAAGTTTTTCTGATTTTAGTGATAACAGTTTTTAAATTATTTTTCTTAGTATCTATATCTATAATATGTTCTATATTTCTTCTGTTATAACAACAGAATCTAGAGCTTTTCTATATAAATAGTATTACAAAGAATAATGAAAAAGACTTTTTCTTTTAAAATTCCCTTGCAGGGCCAGGGATTTAGCTGAGTGGTGCATCCCCCTGCCTCGCAAGTCCAAGGTCCTGAGTTTGATCCCTGGTACAAAAAAAAATCCTCATGCATTTTGTTTGCTATTGTTGGCTTATTGCACAGGCAAAGATTTTAAATACCATGTTTATTAGCAGAAGTTATAGTAGAGAATTTTCTCCTTCTGATATCAAAGGGAAAGTTTTCCATATTCTACCAAAAAATATGTTTATTTCTGGAACTCATGAGAATTTTTTAAAAATCCTTCTTTTGAAAATAATTAGAAAATCTCATTTTTGTACATATATTAAATCTATATTTTTTATGTATCTATAAAATTAATTAGGTAATATATAGCTAAAAATCTATTCATATTATAAATTACATTGAATGACTTTCTAAAGTTAAATCATTCGTTATTGGAAACAAATTAATTGGATCTTGATACATTAACCTATTTTGCATGTTACAGAATTCATTTTCCTAATGTTTTTAAGGACATATTTGTATCAATATTAATGAGTGTGATAAATCATTATTTTTAATTTAATTTATTCATTTTGGGATTTAAAATTTTACTGTCTTTGTGAAACGAATTGAGGAGCACTTCTTATTGTTTCTGGAATTATTTATTCCTTAAATATTTGGTAGACTTCTTCATTGAGTAATTGTTGGAAAAGAGTTTTCTTTGAATCTGCTCTCAAAATTGCTTCAAAATTTCTTTATTTTTGAGAAAATCACATATGCACTTCTGTTTTTTTCTGGGAAATACATACATAGAGTATTTTTTAACCTATATTTTTCAAACTTATTTATTTAAATTATTATATTCATTAATATTAACTACAGCTACAGTGATGCCTTCTTTTCACGGTCATTTCCCTTTTTTGAATTTTGATAAATTTTATTCCCAAATTGTCAATATCATTCAAAAACTTCAAAACACTAATCTAGCAACTAGATAATTTTTAATTGTGTTTTAGTAATGTTTCATATACTTTAATTTAAATTCCATTTAATTTTGCTCTCATTTTTAATCTTTCTTTTTTTTTTTTTTTTTTTGAGCTAGGCCCTTGATATACAGTTCGGGCTGGCCTTGAGCTCACAATGTAGGCCAGGCTGGCCTGGAACTCATAGTGATCCTCCTGCTTCAACCTCCCTAGTGCAGGGATTACAGGCATGGGCCACCATGCCTGACTAATTTTTTATAATATATTCTATAAATACTCTATTATTCTCATTTCCTTTGCTGATGCATTGTTCACTTTTTTATTTCCTTTATATAAAATGAAGGGGATGTTTAATGCTTTATTATAAGGGCCTGAGATGTAGTTCAGTTATAAAACATTTGCCTACTATATAAACCCTCAATGTTTAATTCCTAGCATGACAAAACATATGCATACATAAATACATACATGTGTGCATACATACATACAATACATTGTCCTCTCATTTTTTGTTATGCCCTTTTCTTTGTCATTTCAGTAAAATCATAAATTATTTTTACTCATTTTCTATTTTAATCCATGAATTATTAGCAATGAATTTCTAAATTGCCAAACAGTATTTCAGTTCTGACTGAATTGCACTATTGACAACAAAAAGAGTGACCTTTCTGGAAATTGCTTAATGACTAAAGACACGCATGGTCAAGTTTTGTGAATGTTATGTGGCTATTTGAGAAGGATGTTGATTTGGTGATTATTGTATACAATACTTTATAGAACCTGGTATAAAAAAGTATCTAAAGCATTGGTTTCAGCAGAACCCTGGTGATTTGGTGATGAAAGTGTGGTCCTGGATGGTAATAAGATCATGAGGATCCACACAATTTGGATCAGAATGAAAGGCTATACTGCTTAAGAAAAACATAACTTCCTTCATCTTACTCATAATATGTCGGGGTTGTCTTAAAAGACTCAGGCACATTCTTGGTGCTAGGGTCCAGCTGTAAAGTTCCATACACCAATCCAGTTGTTTGGTCTATTTGTAGTTTTCAGGCAAATGAACCAGGAAATACCAGCTAGGGTTGGTATGGGACAATTATGGCAGTTATGATTCAAGACTGATACAGTCATGTCAAGCTGAGTCTATACACTACTCAGTAATTTAAGATTCATAATATTGTTTTTCTATTGATTTTTTCAATATATTTTATTTCAATATGCTTATTAGGATTTCCATATTTTCTTCTTGCAGTTCATTCCATTTTTATTTATATTGTATGAATTTATATTCATAGGTGGAAATAATTTAAATTGTCTTAATCAAGTAATGAGTGCCTTTATGTCTAGTGACAGATTTTTATGATAGAGATATTCCTTGTGGCTACAGGAAGATAAGAGGCCATTTTGGACCTAACTTGTTCTCACTTTGAGAACAAGGGGAATGGAATACTTTACACAAACTCTAACCCCTGTCAAGTCTTGAGTTCAGCCTCTTACGGGCTCAGAGGGTTCAAGGAACCAAGACACAAGTGTTTGTGATGAATATGGTGGCTTTGGTGCTCTGACCCTCTACATGCATTACTGATTATAGGCTTTCTTCCCAAAATGGGCTTGGCAATTCTGCAGTATTTTTTCAGATGCTGCTTTTGTTTGGGTCTTTAATTACTATTTTTAAGCTCGGCATTCGATAGCTGTTATTTCTAGGTATGGTGTTGTTCTGAGTTAGGCTACCTTGCCACTATGATTAACTGAAGTTCTTCCACACATGTTTTCTACTTCCGTTTTCCAAACTCACTCACATGGAAATAAATTGTGATCTAACATAATGCTAGCTCATTGACTTCAATACCTTTTTTCATTTACAACCACAAGCCAAATTCCTCAAAGAACGTGTGAACCACACATGCATCAGAACTATTCAATTGGCTTAGAAAATGCTCATTAAAAATCTTGACTGAACTGGAGTTAGTTAGTTGCCATTTGGACGAATTTATTTCCCAACATTTATACCTACTTATATGATCACCAGATTTGTCAATCAAATTGATTTTATGAGATCTAATCCAATACTGTATCTGCCCACTTCCTGACATTAAACCTGGAAACTGACTCCAGACAATCTAAGTTACTTAGTTTGATAAAATAAGTCAATACATAGCACAAGGTCTGGCCAATATTAGACTCAATATATGTTTGTTGGGTGGATTAAAATGTTATATTGCACTGAAAATTACTCAGCATATGTCAGATAAAATTTAATGGTCAGTGTGTTAAATTGATGTATGATGTTTATAGTATGTTTAAGAAAATAGATACCTAACAAAAACATAAAATAGAAGATAATTAACATTTTGCACCTACACAAAACTGGTATGTATGTTTATATGTGAGTATGTATTCCTCTCTGTAAATGTTTGGCAGTATTTATTTTGTTTTTACATAAGTTTTTAAAAGCATGAATTAACACCGGATGTGATTTCTCTAAAAGTGAGAATGAGTTCTCTTTGGGGAGTATGTTTACCATTCATATTCTCCCTCAACTCTTAAAATGGAATATTAACTTCATTTGAGGAACACCAAGGAGTGAATGTGTTTTGTGTGTGTGTGTTTGTGTGCATGCACATATGTTTAATACATTTGAAATGACTTAAAGACAATTTAATAACTTATCCATTGGTCTCTGCTCTGTGTTTTGGAAAGAAGAGTTGGCTCTGGTGGACATTTTCCATTTGCTGCTCCATGTTTACCCCTTTGCCTTCTCTACTCTGCTTTAAACCCTGAATAAGTTGACAAGTGGTCTCCTTCAGCAGGTACCTTGAGATGCTACTTTGGTGGGTGTTTGCTGGAGAGGAAGTAATGGCAGGACCAAAGGAATAGATGGAACTAAAGCCACAGAATGTCCCAGCTATGACCCCAGCCCAGCATCACTGTTCCTCTTTACGCTGCTTTCTCTTCATAGCTCCCATTCCAATTTCAAATCACTATTTTCACTGATCTTAGGCTTTTGACTTCCTTTCTTTCTTTCCTTATTTATTTATTTATTTTGGTGGGCTCCCTGCTCACCATCCATACCAATATTAATAGATCCTTTATTACACATACCTTCGATTATACTAATTTAAGTGTTCTATTTACTTACTTTTACCACCCTTAGTGATGCAAACAATGAAGCCAAAGGAAAAGTTAGCAACTGCACCCAAAACTTGCGATTATTGACTGAAGTCATTTAGGTAGCACTATGGGAACACAAAATCACTGCTAGGAGTGCTCAGATTTTTCTGGGCCATTAATTCACCACCTTTAATGTTAAAATGAAAATGGTATCCCTGAATGATACCTGGAAAGAAGTCAGGCAAAAAAGGTTTTGAATTTTGGTTTTTCTCTGGGCCCTTGGGTAAGTTTCTTAATAGCACTGACCTCAGTGAATTGTCCACAAAGGATGAACAGTGGCTTGGTTTAATGGTTAATGAGATAGCACAGACAAATACTACTACTTAGTACATGATGCAACCCATTTAAGATGAATGCCTTTATAGTCCAGATGGAAGAGAAAATAATCCATAGTGAATTATATTAATATAGTTACAATTTTTAATCTATATAAATACATTCTTTTTTCATTTATCACTGGTTTAACTTTAATCTGCAAAGCCTTTATATGACAGTCTATTCTTATTTCTTTTGAATATCATTTCTGCTCCTCATGAAAGGGTCATCCTTATTTTATTTGAGTCTTTTTAAGAACATATAGAAGGCAGGGGCCTTATAATATTCATTTTTTTTCATTAGGTTTATTGGTATATTTTAGGTATACAATACAGTTACACTCCTCATTGGGATCTTGTACCTTTACATGGTATATCTTAGTTCTTATTTTTTCCCCATTTCCCTGCCTTCCCTTCAACCCCTCCACCCTTCCCTATTTACAGAGACTTCATTTGATGAAAAATATTGTGCAGTTCCAAAAGCAATTTAGTAAAAACAAAAACAAAAAACCCTAACAACAACAACAACAACAAAAAACAAACTCTTGTAGAGATCGTCTCCAAGATCCACAGACAGGTGCAAATTCTGAATATTTATTAGTTAGAAAATCCTTACTCAAATTTACTTGTACACTACAGATATAAGTAAATTTTCTAGGGGCCTCAGGGACAACCAGATCTAAGTCATTCTGTCATCAGATTTGACTTGCTCTGTCACTTGGCTCTGCATTCCTATGGAACTGCTTGACTTTCAGAAGAGCCAATCCCCTGTAGAAGCAAGAATATCTTTTACCTTCTTTATACAGTTTAATTATTTTTTCATACAGAGCTTTTCTAGATAGAAGAGGGTGCTCCTTTGCAGAACCATAATCCATAAACAGGCTTAGGCCATGTATGAATCTTTTAATCATTATCAAGGTCATAACTGGGCTCTGATTAGAAAGGAAGACATTTCTTATTTTTACCTACATATAAGAACAATTTTATGATAAAAGAAGTGGAAAAGGATAGGAGATTGTTTATATGTGTACCTGGAAAAATGTAGTCATGCACTTAATCATCATGTGTTTTGTATATAATATACCTTATACACAAAAACAAAATAAAAAAATAAACATTCACCACAAGGCCATCATTTCTTGACAAATTACTTCTATTAATCACTTATCTATATGAGGTCTGGATATGTAGTAGTTTAATTTTACACCATTTTGATTAGTTTTATTTTCACTGTACTGCCCTTAAATAATGTCCTTGTTCTTTTCCTTGAGGTATCAATTATGTTTCCAAGTATCAATTAGAAAAGGTTAAGAACTTCTTAGGCCATCAAATAAAGAAAATATAATTCATTCCCTTCACTAATAAATCCAAGTTCTGCTTATAACCATTAAATTTGTGGTGAACCAATAATAAACCTATTATTTTGTAAATCAACAGTCTAGATACTTTTTGCTTCAGTTCTACCATGTCAAGAGTTTAAGAATTACTACTACTATTCTTAAAAGAAGAAGAAACTTGAACTATCTAAAAATCAATGACTTTCCTATAGCGATCACAGAACTAAAAATGTAGAGGAAACTGACACCTTAAATCTGAGCAGTCAAAACTAACCCCGAACAAAACTTTCAGGAGCAATATGCTGACAGGAACACTTAAAGGATCATTTACAATAGCAGTTTATTTGCCTTGAGGTTTCAGTCTGTAGTTCACTAGCCCCCAGGCATAGTGGCACATAGCAGAGGGGCAAAAGATAGCAGCAACAAACAAGGAAGGGCCACAGCTCTTTCAATGCCTTGTTTCTTATCTAGGCTACTAAGAGTGGGTACAACCAGTATGGAAATCAGTATGGAGATTTCTTACAAAACTAAAAATAGGTATTCCATTTGGTGCAGCTATTTCCCTTCTAGTTATCATCCCCAAAAATTAAAGTCATCATACCACAGTAATGTATGCATATCAATGTTTAGAGTTGCACAATACATAATAGCTAAATCATGGAAACAGCTTATATGTTCATCAAAAGATGAATGGATAAAACATGTAGTATTTGCACACACTGGAGTTCTATACTATCATAAAAGATAATAAACATGAGTAATTTGTAGGAAAATAGATGCACCTTAAGACCATAAAGTTAAGTGAAGTAACTCAGACACACAAGCTTGAATACTGCACAGTTTCTCTTATATGAGAAAAAATATATATATATGACAGATAATATGAAAAAAGAAAAAAGATATTATAAACCAGTGCTAATAATGTATCTAAAAGTGTACCTTGACTTAGTGCAATTGTCTTATGTATTTTATATTTTCTTTGGCCTGTTGGTCTAGGTTTCAATTTGTATATATGATAATTTACTTTATAAGATCATATTACATAAACAAATGAATCTAATGTTGGAAAATCAGAAGGCTTTGAAAGGAGGAGGTAAAAAGAAGGGAATTGAAATGTGTTATTAACATGTACATATCCCCTATAGTGAATGTAATCATTATGAACTACAAACAGGTACTAATACTACGAAAAGTAAAAAAAAATTTAAAAAACAGCAAGAGAAGCAGACTTAACCGTCAACTATTTCATCAACAAGTGAATTAAAACATAGTTTTAAAAATATCTAGGACTAGTATGTAAAGGACCCTAACAGTGGATTGACAACAAGCAAAAACAGATGAGTAATATAAGCAGAGAAATGAAAACTCTAAAAGTCAAAAGGAATTTCTAAGTGGTAGAATAGAAATAAAGAATGCCTTAGATAGGTTCATTAGGATAGTGGTCATAGCGAAGAGTAGGTGAGCTTGACCATAGGTAAATAGAAACTTCCCCAAGTGAATGGCAAAAAAGAATGAAAGTATTAAAAAGAAAAGGAAATAAAAAAGAAGAAAACACCTAAGAAATGGAGGAAACTTTACAAACTATATTGTATTTTGTTGGAATGTCAGAATAATGAATGGATATATGGAACAGCAAAACTATTTGTAGTGAGAGTGGCTCATAGCATTCCAAAATCAATGACAGACACCAAAACATAGATGTGAGAAGCCCAGAGAATGGCAAGCATGGTAACTAGCCCAAACTACAACTTAACATACCATATGCAAACTTCATGAACCAAAAGCATGGGGTGTGGATAATGTTTACACTGTCTATATTGGAAAACCTTAATGTTTATAACATATAAACACAAACTGAAGGAAGAAATCACCCATAGTCTTCCCTGTAATAAATACTAATAGAAATTCTTTAAGGAGGAATTAAATTATGTATGTCAGAATCTCAAATCTACATACATAACAAAAAAGATGTCAGGAAAGGAAAATATAAAATATCTGTCATTTATCATTATTATTATCATTATAAATTCTAAAATATAACTGCCTTTAAAGGTAAAACCAGCAAGAATATATTGAATAATATAGTTTATGAATAAATGACATGGATAAGAGTAATGACATAATAGGTGAGAGAGAAGAATTGGAATTATAGTACTATAAGAATCCTACTTATACTGCTTAAGTACATAAGGTATGATTTGAAGATAGTTCTAGAATTTATGAGTAACTTATCTATACTGCAAAGGATTATTTGAAGGTTAAATATGTTTAAAAATGTATTGATGACTTCAAAACAGTTGCCTAAATACATTTTTAAAATAACTATAAAACTATAACATATTTAAAAATAGGAAATAAATGCAATTACATTAAATGCTCAGTTAAAATCAGAGAACATAGAAAATAATGAAAACAAGAAACTGTGAATAGCAGTTATAGAAATGTTAAGTACTAAGAGAAAGATTGTAGACATGTTAGTTATTAGTAATAAATGGTTATAGACAGTTATAAATAGCAGTCATACAAGTTAGAAACAGTTATAGATATGTTAGGTATTAATGAGAAATAATAAAGAGTAATAGACATGTTAGCTATTAATGTAACTTTATTAATAATCATGTTAAATGTGAGTAACAGCAGAGTAACATAAAATAAAGTTACATTTTATTTAAAAAAGTGAGTGATCTAAATATATTCATTAAAAGATTGAGATTGGCTGAGTTGATTAAAAATCAGACCCAACTATACTTGTCTACAAATAACCTAAAATGAAGAAAAGACTGAGATAAGAAATAAGAAACATCCAGCTACTCTACTGAATCTGTCAATTAAGTCTAGAAGTCTTTTGGCAGAGTTTTTTAGGTTTTCTATGTAAAGTATCATATGATCAGCAAATAATGACAGTTTCACTTCTTCCTTTCCTATCTTTATTCCTTCTATTTTTTCTCTTTTCTAACTGTTGTGGGTAATGTTTCCAGAACTATATTGAACAGGAGTAGTGACAGTGGGCATCCTTGTCTTGCTACTGATTTTAGCGTGGAAGTTTTCAATTTTTGACCATTTAGTATGATGTTGGCTGTTGGTTTTTCATAGATAACCTTAATGAGGTTGAGATAAAGACCTTCTATTCCAATTTTCTGAAGGGTTTTTATGATAAAAGGGTGTTGGATTTTGTCAAATGCTTTTTCTGTATCTATTGAGATGATCATATGATTTTTGTCCTTGACTCTGTTAAAAGAATCCTACCACAGCGATATATATGCACCCATTTTTAAAGCAGCACAGTTTGTAATAGTTATAGGTTGGGAACAGCCCAAGTGCCCATCAAATGGAAACTGGATAAAGAAGATGTGGGGGTTTTTTTGTTTTTTTTTTTAATAAAATGAAGTACTACTCAGCCATAAAGAACAAGAAACTAGAGACATTTATAGCTAAATGGATGCATATTGAGGCCATACTCTTAAGTGAAATAAATAGGACACACATGTGTAAATACCAATAGTTTCTCTAGTGTGAGAAACTGAAAGTGTACATAAGGATTAAAATGATTAAAATGAATAATTGATAATTTGAAATAGGAAGAAAAGGTCCAAAGGGGTAGAGGAAGAGGGGAGGGAAAGGGGAAAGGAAAGAAGGGAAAAGGAAAATTATGAGAAAAGAAAAAAATGGAAACAAAATCTATTTAAATAGGGAAGGGTGGAGGGGGTGAAAGCCGCACAGGTAATGCGGAAAAATAAGAACCAAGATACATCATGTATAGGTACAAGCACCCAAAGATAAATGTAAAGGTGTTGTATACCTAAAAGGTGCCAATAAAAGAATTTAAGAAAAAAAAAGAAATAAGAAATAAAAAATAAGCCACTACTCAAAAGAAACTGGAAATATCGGTATTAATTTCATGCAAAGAAAACTTCAGAAATGAATCATCAGGGACAAAGGGGGAAATTACATAATGATGAAGTGGTTTATTTTCCAAGAAGACATAATTTTTAAGATGTATTTGCCAAACAACAGCACGCTGAAATATGTGCAGAAAAAAAAGATACAACTGAATGGAAAAAGAAATAAAATTGACTATTTTACTGAAGACTTGAGTCCCCTTAGGTTAGTAATTGAAAGAACAAGTTAGCAAGCTGTTGGATGTTGTTGAACTGGATGGAGTTATCATTAATCTAACTGACAGTTACATAATTCTCCATGCCAAAGCAACTAGAGACACATATGCAAGCTTTCATAGAACATTCACCAACGTGGAGCACTTGCCGAATTATAAAACATATCTCAGTATCCCTAAATGACAGGAATCATATTAAGTATATTCTCATTAGAAATAATTAAGCTAAATATTATTTACATATAGCTAGTTGAATATAAACAGATACACGGAGATTAAACAACAATTCAAAACAATATATGGATCAAAGGAGTCTTGAAATAATTTTTAAGTATTTGAATTAATCAAAACTAAATATCTGTCTTATTAAATTTTATAGGATTCAATTAAAGCATGCTAAGTACAGGCTCTGCCACTGAGCTACAAACCCACCTAACACTGTTTGCAATTTCAGTGTAAAACTAGGAAATTTCTCAAGAAGGCCAATGGCTTTGGTCCTGAAGGCCTGTTTTTGTAATACATTAATGTAAGATTTGACCTCATACCTGCAAGAAAGTTTTTGTGTGAAAATTTACTAATTTAACTTAACAAAGTTGAAAATAACCAAAGAATTGTTCAGAATTTCATGTGAACCTCGACATATCTCTGAGTTGCACCTGAAAAATTTTTGTGCTGTATGCTCTATGAAAATCATTGTAAAATATTCTAGTCTGCTATAATTTTAGAATATAAAACTTTAGTTATAAAGTCTTTACGAGATAGCTATACTGGTAATATAATAATATAGGGTATAATATATAGGTTGTAATGGTATTATAATAATACATGTTATGACAAACTAATTTTTTGAAAAAAATAGTTACATGATTTGAAAATGAATTTAAAATTTTTGTGCAAATATGTTCACAGTGTTCAATATCTTTAATTGGTTTATTATATGATTCAGTATTAAAACAAGATCTATATATTATTGCAACCTATGTTTTAATCCTAAGTAACTTTTTGAAATTGTGTCTATGAAAACATTATGGAAGAAAACAGAATTCATTGCAAGGTCATATATTTTATCTTACTTTATAATAAATATAATAACCAAAACCAAAAAATAAAAAAGCATGCTTTGATGGACATATTTAGCACAACATTATATGTTAGAGCATTAAATATATATATAATTAGCATATCCATCTTAAAAACAAGAAAATATAAACATTTTAAGACAAATAAAAACAAAGGAAGGGGCGGGGATTTAGCTCAGTGGCGCTGCCCCTGCCTCTCAAGCACAAGGTACTGAGTTTGATCTCCAGTACTCAAAAAAAAAAAAGAAACAACATACAGTAATTAAAAATTTATAAACTAGATCAAGAATAATTAAATTAATCATTGGAAAATAATATAGAAAAATCAACAAAAACTTCAATTCTTTTAAAGAATAGTAATATAAAGAAATATCAAACCAATCTATAAAAATAAAAGACAGAAAACACAAATTAACTACTAATTCCATTGACAATAAAAATATAACAAAGAGAAATTTTATATAAGATTTTACTGCAAAATCAGATGACTGCTATGAAGTGGATCAATTCCTTCAAATACATAAACTAAGAAATTGCAAAGGAAAGTAATCTGACCAGGCATAAGTCTATATAAAAATTGAATCAATAACTAATTTTTAAAAGATAATGCATTACACACAAATAGTTCCACTGGTATGTTCTACTAAATCTTTATAAAAGAAATGCCTCTACTGTGCACAATTTTCTTTCAGACAATAGCAACAAAGGGAATATTTCTCAACTTATCTGATGCTAACATATCAATGAGAAAAATTGCAGATATGATGTTAAAAATATTTTAAAATATTAACAAGTCACATCTAACTATATTTGAAAATATGCACCACAAACAATTGGAAGGCTGATTCAACATTCTAAAATCAATCAAGGTAATCTGCCAATGAATAGGCTAAAGTAGAAAAGTCGGTGTGATCAAATCAATATAAAGTAGAGAAATGTTTGACATAATCCAATATTTATATGTAATAGTAATATCTATCCATAATTTAGGAATGGAGATTTTTCTCTACCTAGTGAAGAACATCTACAAAAACCTACTGATAAGATATTACTTAATTAGAAACTGAATCCCTTACCAATACGAGAGGAAAAAATCAAAAATGTTCTCTCTTATCATTCTTGTTTAATGTCACATTGTTAATTTACAGCTAATAGAAAAAGCTAAGAAATGGAAATGATAGTATACAGATTGGACAGGAAGGAATCAAAGTGCTATGCCACAGAAGATATGATTTGCTATGTCAAAAACCTTGAAGAATCCATAAGTGGTTTAATAAGAATATTCTGATATGTCAGCATATGAGGTTCAAATACAGAAGTTAATATCTTTCCTATATATCAAAATGAAAAACTGGAACTTGAAGTGAATATTTTGTCTTACCATTTGTAGAGTATTAAAACTCAGGTGCTTACATATCAATTTGTAAAAAAATGCGCATAATATCTACAAGTGAAAAAGTAGAAGATTCTGAGAGAAAAAATAAAATAAAAAGATATATATACCATTTTCATAGATTTCAACACTTGATGTAGTAAATATGTCAATGTTTTCCAACTTTATTTTTAGATTCAATGGAATGTCTATGAAATGTTAGAAAAATATTTTGTAAATATTTATAAACTGATAACGTATAATTTCCCACATATCCCTACCATCTGGACAAATAGAGTCTGACACAAAGATATCTACAAAGATATTAATAATGTGTGGATGTGAGAAGATAGGAGGGAGGTGAAGAAAGGAGGAAGTAAAAGGAACCAAGCAAAGCTTCCTAGATCCACATCTACAGAAACACTTCTGGCTTCACCTAAACAGGTGAAGGAAAGCATCCATTAAATAGTTTTCTTTTGCTTTCTCTTTACCTAGTCTTATACCCCTGCATTTTTTATTTAGGCTCAGTGAGAGGAAAGAAAAAGTGACTAAACTTTAGAGATTTTAAAGCTACAAATCAGAAATCCATGTATTTACTATTATTTTATTCTTCATGAATTGCTCTGTAAATAAAAAGAAAGTTATTGAAGTTATTGACACTCTTTATATTTACTGGGAAAATGTTGTGCTGATGTAAGTCTTTTTCTCTCCAAAAGTTGTCATGTTCCGAATTCTTCCTTTCTCACTTAACCCATTTTCCATGGTTCTGACACATTTAACTCATTTTTCTGTTGTAAAAGTCATTAAAAGAGACTTGATTTAATAGACCAGAAGGAATGGTAGTATGAAAGCATAAAGATTGTGCATTTTAAATAATAAGTCCAAGCCAAAAATTTCTCCCCCAAAACACCCTTACATCTTCTCCTATCAAATTAAGAAGTTCATTTGCCCAAACTAAAACATACAAATAGGCTTTGGAGAGCTGAGATGAAAAAAAAGAAATAATAAGGAAGGAAGGGATTTACCATGCACTAGGTTCAGGGTAAAATTACAAGATATATACATGCATACATACATATATATAGGTCCTAATATAAAAATTAAATTAGGATGAGGGATGTATATCTCATTAATAGAACACTTGGATAGCATGTTTGAAACACTGGATTCAATCTCCATCAGAGCAAAAGTTTAAAAAGCCGTTAATATGCATTAGTTGCAATTCCAATCATATTATGTATTGAGTCAGTCTCGGATAATGATAACATGTTAAATCAGCAGTAGAAAATGTCTTTTGAAATGATTGAAGCTGAAATTGGCTAGGGTTTTGAGAAAAGACTACAGTAAAATCATTTCCACAAAAGTAGAAGATTCAAAGAAAAGCATTAAATATTAAATGACTAATAAAATGTATTTAATATAT
>NW_004624746.1:22606785-22626574 GCF_000247695.1 Heterocephalus glaber | reverse complement strand
TTGTAAAATACTATTGTCAAAGTCAAAAAACATGAACAAAAAAGTATAGATTTAAAAAAAAAACTAATGATCTAATGAACATATCTATCCTACCCTCCCACCCCACATAGTCACAAATAAATATTGTAATTGGTTTCAAATCAATTAAAGCTGTATGTGCATGTGGGATATTATTCTTATTGGGATATGTAGCTTGCATTTCACTATTCTATTCAACTGATATCTCTTCCTCTACACCATATCACTAAGTTCTAAGAATATCCCTGCTGCTTTAAGGGAAGAAAAGGAGATATTTTTCTTCTGTTGACCATCTGAAAGGAAACATAAAAAAGTATCAGTAAATTTCTAAATTAAAAACAAGCAAACATAAAAGAAATAAGACTTGCAAAGCTTTTTTTCTGATATATTTATAATCCTTTAGGCAGGAATTCATATTATTCAAGAATGGAGATTATGAGGAATTTATGAAAAAAATAACACCAGATATTAAACAATTAATGACTAAGGTAAATATATACTGACCCTCATTTAAAGAAGACTAGCAAGTCAAAAATCTAAGATGGCATGCATTTAAAAATATTTTTGGAAAAATGTTAAGGAATGGTAAAAGCAGATAAAAGCATATGACATGGAAGGGCAAATGAACATTTGGTTTCCAATGTATTTTGATATTTTAGAACTGCCAATTAAAATGTAATTTCAAAAATTAATCCTGTGCACCAGGGTCTGGATTCAATGTCCAGTTCCACAAAAATAAATAAATAAGGAAATAAATAAATAAAATTTAAAAATTTAACCCCGGAGAGAAATAAGCAATCCAAAAAATATACTTTCAAAAACTATAGAAAACTGTATTTACAATAGTACTTAAAGGATGTGTAAAAATAGGTAAAATATAAAAATAGGAGGAGAATATTGAGGGAACCAAATCAAAAAAGTGAAATACATGGCCAGGCATGGTGGCACATGCCTGCAATCCCAGCACTAAGGAGGCTGAGGCAGGAGGATCACTGTGAGTTTGAGGCCAATGTAGTCTACATAGTGAGTTCAAGGCCAGCCTGAACTGCATAAGGCCCTGTCTCAAAAAAAAATGTGAAATACAAAAATCCTAAAAAATTAATTGAAAACAACATGAGAAACAGCTCAAAACTATTGGACTAGAACTCTAGATGGAAAAGTGATGCAGGAGAAAGGAATAAAAATAAAAAAGAAATTAAAAATAAAGTATTTTTTCTATTTTCAGGTTCAGTCACATATCTCTCTCCTTTTCTTGTTCCAGAAATAACTTCTTTCTATTTTAAATAAACTCCAATTATTGAATAATGGTTGTTACAAACATGTTTTCTCTTCATAGTCTTTAATTTTCTCTTTTCAGTAAGTTAGTTCCTTTTCACTGTAGATCTCAAATTAATGGTGACATCCTCTGACAAGCCATTTTTTTACCACCCTATCTAGGTTGCATCTACTAGTATTATATTTTCACTCTTCTAAAACATGATGTTTCCATGAAAAAATTATAAATTAATGTAAACACAAAATCATATTTATAAATATATAATGCACACATATATCTGTATATGTTGCTTTTTTGGAATGGTGATTACTGTTATGCTATTGGTGGTTTTGTTGCTGTCATTAAATTGTGCATCAATTTATTTATTTGATTATTTATTTGGGTATTATTTATTTGTTCAATTTATTGCTTGTCATACATCTGCAAAGAGACAGAAACAAAGACTTTAAAGCAACAGTGAATATTAAGGATTTGCTAATGGGACAAAATGCATGTATTTTCTGAACATATTTGATTAGAAAGTGCAATTTAATATGCTTCTTTTGATAGTTGGCCAAGGTCTGATGTTTCTTATTCCTGCTAATAAATATTTTCCTATCAGTGCATTTGTGTGTATGTTTTCGACTAATGTCAGAAACTAGTGACTATAAAATGAAACTTGCACTAGCCTTGGATTCTGA
Organism: Heterocephalus glaber; assembly: GCF_000247695.1. The sequence continues at coordinate 22,624,600 of NW_004624746.1, read as the reverse complement.
CAGTAAGTATAAGAAACATTATTGTAATTTTCACCTGACATTTTGTGCTTGATCAGCAAGCTCATCAGTCATCACCATGATTAAAAACGTCACTTATCCATAAGAAAATAACATTAATATAATATATCTGCAACTTATTGAATTCCTACGGTGACTCAAGCCCTGTACTGGGCACTATGAGTAGACGATTTTGTGGGCTTAATATTAACTTTCTTATTGAGTCTATGCTATTCTTCGTACCATGTATGGAATCAGAACACATATGGAATCAGAACAAGAATTCCAGGTCAGACAAACTCAAAAGCACTGGGCTTTCCACTGATCCATGCTGCTTCACTAAACCCCTTTGCCCAGTATACAATCAATTAGTCAATCAATAAATGATTGGAACTTCCCCTAAGACATTTATGAATCATATATGTAATATGAGAAAGTGTTCATTCGAGTACCTAAAACATACTATGGATTCATTAAAGACATGTTAAGAACAAGTTCTCACTTGAAAAAATCTGTCTTTGACTTCACCAAGCTGGAAATACCGTGAAGCTAGGAATTCATAGATTTTCCTACAGCACAAGGCAATGAAGCCACTACTAGAGATAAAATGGTAGGAGCAACAGGTATGCACTCCAATTTCTCAACAAATTTTCATCAACTACTATAAATAAGCAATCATTTAGGCCCCTGGGAAATCAAGTTACATGCACATCTTACAGAGAGAAAGACACTGTAGGTTTTTAAAGCAATGGAGTATGGGCTAAAAAGGTGGAGGATCAACGATATATTGGCTATGCAAACTCAGTTTTTTGCAATAAAACTGTCAAGCTATAATTTAAAATATTATGTAAAAAGATTTCTTATCATGTAATTGTTTTCCAAGAGAATAGTTATGTAAACAATCTTTTTCAAATGGACTTTCACCTATTTAGTAGATAGTCTGACTATTACACTTAGCTCTGTCAGGTAAATAGATGATGCTTTGGTCCTGCTTCATTTGCTTTCCTCAATAGTTATTCAATGAAAATAAATAATTCACCTAAATTGTCACAGGCTGAAATTCAGGATCTTTGCTCACTCCAGACATGAATTTAAGTAGTAACAACATAATTATCTGCTAATTGTCCTGTGATTACATGTACCTTAAACTGTCACTACTTTAAATGGTACCCTAATCGCAACTCAAATAATGGCATTTCTCCGTTATCTTCAGACTTACTGCAAGGCAAAATAAAGGTATTTCATTTATTTGAAGCATGATCATCTCATTCTGAACATTAAAGAATTTTAAGGAGAAGCAGTTATTAATTAGGAAACCGCATACTCTTTGAGCAGGTCCAAAAGGGAAATTTATCAGAAGGCACAGCAAAGTGTTAATATAAAAAGACACTCTAAAATTACACATTTAACTGCAAACTTGTTTTGATCTTCTCTTTCTATGGAGTCTGACTGGTGAAGATAATGTTTTTAGAATAATAGTACTTTGGGCCAGCATGGATCATTGACAAGTACAACTAATATTATTTATAACTGTTGAAATATTGATGCCTTTATAATGAGGCTATTTTTAGCCTGAGGGTGAGATTTTGTTAAAAAAAATGGAGGGACAGTAATGGCCAAGAATTTCTGCAGACAATTTTATTTGGCTCTTTCTTCTTGAAAATATTGCTAAGGTATTAGTATCAGTAGATGCTTTATTTTGATAGTTACCCTGTTTAATTTCTAAGGTCTGATTCACTTTGATCAGATACCATATCCAACCGAGTTCAGGTGTCTTGCTTTACCCAGTAACTGACTTAATGCTAAAAAAAAAAAAAAGAAAGAAAGAAACGGATGTAAAGATATCCCTCCCTAGTGGGTAGAAATGAGAGTATTTGTTGAACCTGAAGTAAAATTTTTACACCCACCAACAGCCATGCCTCACCCTCCTACCTCTGCCTTAGTCCTTGTTTCTTAGGGAGGAACCTAATTTAACTAGTCTTTTTGAAAGATCTTAGCTTTTTTAAACGGAAAGTGGGTAGATTGGTCTATTTTGGGACCAGAGTGTGAAAGGAGTGATAACACTCCAAGCAAAGCTTGGCTGGTGGTAGCTGGTATTAGTAATGAATGTCTGACAAATGTGAATTTAGGACTGGGTGATCATCCTGTTGCCTCTCCCCATGAGATGCAGCTTTCTCTGCTGCCCACCTGATGGTTTGTGTACACATGTATGTGTGTAATTTCATAAACAGACATATTCATATTACACATAAGGTTTATTATAGAAGGAAACAAATAAGTAGCATAAGGAAATTAGGGACTTTAGAGTCAAACAGCTGTACCTTCATATATTTGTGACCAATTAAGTTTGAAACTCAATTTCTGAAAATGTAATGAGAATAGAATGCATTGTGTTATTTTAGGGACTAAACAGAATAATATACTTCATGCTTATACTACAGTGCTTGGCACATAAAGACACCATTATTGTAATATTATTATGAAATACTTTGTCTAAAATCAAAACTGTTTTTATCCAAATCTAAATCCTGTCTTCTGCACATGTAAATATTTTGCTAAAATACATATAGATTTTATTTTACTGTAATTTATGTGTGCCTGTTTTGTTTAAAATGTTTATTATGCTCTTTGACCCCAAGTTATTTCCCATTTTCCATAGACTCATAGTTCCTGAATCTTTTCAGTGATGATTTGTTTTGCTCTTTTATATTGATATACGTATTAATTTAGAAACTTTGTCAAATCTATTAGTATTAAAATCTATTTTGTAGCTTTATAATCCAATTAGAATGTATAAGTGAAACAATATATCTCACATCTCTGAATCTTATAATAGTTTTTTATTAACTGGTTTATAAAGATAAAATTGACAAACTAATTTCATTGTGTATATATATATATATATAAAATACGGTATATGTACTTTTGGATGAATTTAGAAATTTATATATACTTTATATCTTTATATTTTTGTGATTTTTGATTGAATGTAAATTGAACCATAAACTATTAAATCATTTATTTCTGATTTCTTTCATTTACATATTTTTGAGGTTCATCTATGTTATTTCATGTATCTGTAATTAGTTGCTTTGGATTGTTGAATACTATTTTGTTATGTATATGTACTTCATTTTGTTTGTCCATTTGATGGGCATTTGTGTTGTTTCCAATCTGCAGTTGTTATAAGCACCATTTCTATAAAATTCATCCCTTTCCTCTTTTGAAGTGAACGGATCTTTTAGAATCCAATGAATTTATTTGCTGTTCTCAGAGAAAGAAAAATGTATACTTCAACAAAAATGTATTCAGGATTCAGTGTAAAGTTTCACAGATCCTTAAGAAACCCAAGTGTTACCTATAGTAAGCTGGATTCCTAAATTAAAAGTTTCTTCCAAACCTGGGGATGTAGCTCAGTGCTAAAGTGCTTTTTGAGTACATCTGAGGTCCTAGGTTCAGTTCTTAGCCCCACAAATAAGTAAAATAAAGTAAATTAAATTAAAAGTTTCTTCCAACATTATGCAGATAATTGTTCTAGAAATCAGATATACTTTTGTTTTTTATATAAACTTATAATTATATTATATTTGAGAGGAGATGGAACAATTTTCCTCTAAAGAGCTTGTATCAGTCAGGGTTCACAAGAGGAACACATTTAATATAAATAATATTATATATATATGTATTACAATTACAATCCTCATTTCTGTCATTAATCATGTAGTTGTAGCTGATATTTATAACCGCCTACTTCTACTACCCATTCTGCATTCCCTTGGCCTTCACCAAGCACCTCAGCATTTCTTGGTTCATGTCCTGGTAGGATGACACATATCTTCATTTCCAGAAGGTTCTGGGCAATTTCTCCTCCTGCTTGGATTGGGTTGTTGTAGTTTCCCATTGACCTTAATAAAAGGGCAAGATAATATTAGGAGACACCATAAGGGATCTCCTGAATTCCAAATATATTTTTCCTTCCCTCCATTGTGGAATGTCTGGACCAATCACCCCTTCCAACACTGAAACTACCTTTATAGCTTATTTACTCAGAGGCATGAGCAGCTCAAATGACCAGGGAGAAGTCTTAGCCTCCAGGGTCAAAGGAATCATCGTTGTGCTTCCTGGTACAAGCTTTCTGCCCTCTGAAACTAAGACTTCTAGGCTGGCAGAGAATGAGATTATGGAAATAAGTGACTTTGAAGGTGAGGTCAATAGGAGTAATAGCAAGTGGAACCATTCCCACTTCCACCCCTTGATTCCTGGATGTGTGAATCATGGCTATGGAAAACACAGTACCATATAATATAGTGGAGACTGATTCAAAACATATGCACCCTTTTGAAGAACATTGTTTAGCTCTGAAAGGCATTGCCACCTACCAGGTGCTGCGACTGCATCTTCAAAAGGCCATTTCACCTTTTTATCAGTACAGCTCTTTCTGAATGGTGAGGAACATTGTAAAACCAGAGAATACCATAAGCAAGAGCCTATTGCACAGTTCACACTATGCACTACCAGTACTCTGCACATTATCAGAAGGAGAGACCATAGCATCTTTATGTCTTATCATTAGAGAGACAACTGTAAGAACCACTAGATATTAAAGAAATTCATCTTTACAATTCTGTGTTTCCAGAGCCATACCTGGTAAAAAAATATCTGTATCAGTTAAGGTTCACTAGAGGAAATACTTATTTTTAATTTTTAATTGTTATTTTGTTTTGGTACTGGGAATCGAACTCAGGACCTTGCATTTGTGAGGCAGGCAGCGGCACCACTGAGCTAAATCCCCAGCCCAGGAAATATTTATATATCAGTATGGCGATTCCTCAAAAAAATAAATTAAAATTCCATTTGACCCAGTTATTCCGTGTTGAGGTATCTTCCCAAAAGAGTTAAAATATCACATTACAGCGATATATGCATATCCATGTTTACAGCAGCACAATTAATAATAGAAAAATATTGGAAGTGGCCTTTTATGTCCATCAACAGATGAATGGATAAAGAAAATGTGGTAGTTGCACAGAATTAAAATACTAAAGTACCATAAAGAACATAAACTTGAAACATTTGTAGGAAAATAGAAGCACCTAGAGACCATAATGTTAAGGGAAATAAATCAAACACACAGTCTTAAATATCACATGATTTCTCTCTTTTTTTCCTTAGAAAAAGCTGCTTTATTGACTCCAGTGGCAAATTTATAAAAAGTTAACATGTGTCTTGCTCTATTCAGATTTATATTGATATAATTATATGTGTACAGTTCTTATTTCAGTCCTGCTCTACACCAAAGACAAATATTCAAGGGATTCTCTAAGTTTCAAAATTCAAACCACAATGCCTTAACCGAATAGCATGATTACAAACAGGTATCGAAAAACTGCAAATGTGCTTGCTTCATAATAGCTCCCTTCTATCTCTCTTACCTTTTTCCAAAATCTTGTTTCATTAACAATCTATACTCTTTAAAATGTATTTATAATTTTATAGGTAAGTAATTTGATTTAAACGATTACTTGGATCTTTAAATTTTTTTAACTGTATTAAAAAAACAACAGAAATGCATTTAATACTAATTATTGATTAAAATACCAAGAAAGCAAACAAAAAGTAATCTTAAATACATAAATACTTAAATATAGGAAATATCCATCAATAGTCAAAGTATATTTAACAGTTATATGAGAAAGGTGAAGTGGGCACTTCATGCCAGAGAAGATTTAAAAATGAGACTCTTTAAGCAAATACTTTCTGTGGACCTGCCTTGTATTTTGAAAATTTAAAACTAATTTATACACACACACACACACACACACACAAATAATTTTTTAAAAATCACACCACAAGTGAAAAACTGGCAATTTGTTTACGAAGTGCAATATACCAGTACAGTGTATTCATCTTAAAGAATGTAGCTTCTCAAGTTTTAAAACTTCCTTGGTTTCCATTTATGTACATAGTTTAATATTCATTTGTGTGCCATAACACAAGAAATACATGGTTTCTCTTATATAACAAATCCAAAATGTAGATAAAGAGCAATATAAAATATAGATAATAGGAAATTGGGAGTTAGATCTTTTGGAAAAAGGAAGAGGACCAAGAGAAGCAGAAAAGGAGGAGAGGGAAAGAGGGTTTAAAAAACATGATAATTAAAAGCATCATACCACAGTGATAAATGCACACTCATGTTCATAACAACACAGTTTGTAATAGCTAAATCTAGGAAATAACTAAAATGCCCATCAACCAATGAATAAAGAAAATGTCGAGATTTTTAATACAGTAGAGAACCACTCAGCCATAAAGAAGGATAAACTTGAAACATTTATAGCTAAATGGAAGCACCTAAAGACCATATTCTTTTATGAAAGAAATTGGATATGCATGTGTAAATATTACATTGTTTCTCTGATGTGAGAAACTGAAAGTATAAAACTGTATAATAGAAAATGTGAAATAGAGGACAAAGTTCAAATGGGAAGGGGCATTATGGGGGGGGAGGAAGAAAGAGAAAAGGAAAAGATAAAATAGAAACAAAGCTTTTGAAATAAAGAAGGAGAGAAGGGTTCAAAGGAGGGAAGAATGGGAAGAATAAGATTTAAGATATATCATATACAGATACAAATTCTATAGGATGAATGTGATCAGTATGTATATCTAAATTGTACCAGTAAACTTAATTAAATTGAACAAAAGAATTAAAATGTGTGATGGACATGTATCCATTAAAGATGCAATCTTTATGTACTGTGAACATGTACTAATAAAAAATAAACGTGAAAAACAAACAAAAAACAAATTACAGAAAATCTTTTGTTGAGTTCCTAAAAATACTATCTAAGTTCCATTTAAATATCATGGAATTATTTTAAATGTTCTTCTTCTAAGATTTAAGAAGGACCCCACAGCCAGGGGCTGAGTTGCTTCTAAACATACAATTTTGTAAATATGGTGCCTAACACAGATTAGGCATTCAGTTCATTGCAGATGTTAGAACATATCCTATTTCATTAACATCTTGGTATGATATCTGGGGAATCTGGTGTATGAATAAATAACTGAAAATAATTGAGTGATGCTATGATGGAACCATAAACAATATTCATACCATGCACAAAAGAACAAGCATTTTCACAATTCTTCTGGATACTCAGATGAAGCTAGTGAGAAAATAGAAGAGGTGAATTGGATGGTGGCAGAGATCAAAAGTACACAAAATGGACCAGAAATCAAGATTAAGCAGAGGGGTATCAGGCAGAAGAAAATATATAAAGATCCATGAATACCTATTTATAAATACAAGTTCAAAAGAGCAAATTTTCAAATATGGTCAGAGTAGGTTGCATACACTGGGACTTCTATCAGCCCAAGCTTTCAGCATCAGGGAAGGCAAGCACAGCAATCAGAGGGATGGGCTATTGAAGCTGACACTACCCATGGTAATTGGTTCTCGGCAAGATGTTTCTGTAGCCCTTTATGTGATGTTTCTGTTGTAAGAAACATCTTTAGATTAGCTCAGTGGATCCCCAGCACTACCTGAAGGTGAAGATGTCATAGCGATATAGGCATCTTTAGCTTCATTTTTAATCAGGAAATCTTTCCAGAGTGTTGTGACTTTTCCCTAAATCACACAAGGAGATAGTTTTCTGATTAAAAGTCTAATCGACTAACTGTAACATGATGTGTTTTTTCCATTGTCTTTGTTCTTTTAAGTCAGACTATTATTGTGGAGAAAAATGAAGATTTGCAACAATGGTGCTGATGACAGCAATGTCACTAATTCCCAAGTGTATTTATCCCTATGCTACTTATCCTCAGATGTCTTATACTCTATACTGAATTAACCCATTTTTGGGTTCAACCAGTGAGTTTTTAGTGTAACAACATAGAGCAAACCTCATACCAGACATATCACTACACATGAGCATTAAAATATGAGGAAATCTTGACTCCTCTTTTAGCAGCTTGCTATAGACAGATATTTCTTAATGGCCATACCATTAGTGGACCCACCAAACTGAATATATTTCTCATTACTCACAAATATAATTATCACTAATTCAAAATGTTTGTCAAGACCAAGAAGCCATAGAAAAATTAAATTTTCCATTCTCTCTCTCTCTCTCACACACACACACACACTCACACACACATGCAAACATACACGTACACACACAGTCAATAGCACTAAATTATAGTTATAGTAACCCTCCTTTGCTATTAAACTACGCTGCAGCATCTTGAAGCCTGCATCACTATATATGTGCGTAGCAATTATACAGGGACATGTATCACTTATACCCTTTTGGTTTTCACAGATAGTCTCATTACTAGAAATGGTGAATGCTGCCTGATAGGCTGCTTCCTGGGAAAACTGTACCCTCCCTTTCATTACCCTTTTCCTATTATGATGGAGGTTTTGGTGCATTTATTAGAAGGAAAAGATGAATCATATGGACAGAAAATTTAGGTTGACATTTTATTCTTCTAAATGATAGGACAAAGCATAAATTAATCAAGATATTTATGAATAAATCTGAAAATAGTATATTGTGAATTAAAACATATTTGCAAATTTATGCTATCATTTTTTACTACTACCTTAAGTATATTAGAACTTAAAATAAACGGAGCACAAATATCTTGAGAAACTTTAAAGTAAATTTATTCCCTCATTTCTCCCACTCATCATCTGAAGACAGGTGATATGAAAAGATAGAAATGCCCTCTGAGACATTTGCTTTCCAATTCTATCACCTATCATTCATTTAATTTTTCTAGTGGGCAAAGTGGTTAGAATACCAAATAACCAAAGTCTCCCTAGTCTTGTGGCTCTAATCATGGGAAATAGACTAGGGAAATAATATAAAAATAGGTGATTGCTCTGAGTGTGTTAGGATCTATTACAAGGATGCCTTTCACTAGCAAGGACATATCCTAAGGGTCCCTAAGACAACTTCAGTCAAGTAGACAAAGTTTGAACCTTTGGGAATCCATTGGAATAAGAGATGTTGATATATTATGTTTCCTCAATATTAGTATTAGTCAGTAATTCCCTTTTTTCATTTGCCTTTCATACAGTCTAATGTATTTTTTGCCTACTAAAATTCTCCTGGTCTTTTCATGCATCTATGATGATTACAAAGGACAGCAAAGGTAAAGAAAGCTTGAACCAGCTCCAGTTTTGATGACTAAACAAGTTTGTGATACCTTGAAATTCATTTTCATTAAGCTCATCCTTCTCATAATGTACTCAGAGCTCAGTTACTCTTGATGGGAGTTCTGTTACTATATTCTCTACCTCTCTCCCCCAGTTCCTCAATTTGCTTATTCCATATATCTCCCTTATACAACTGTTTCCTGGTGACCACTTCCCTGTGGGACATCTAGATACAATCTACTTACTTGTCTTGCTGACCTCCACACCTCATGTGAACTGTGCAAATATTTCACAATAACTACCTCTTGGTCACAGTGTGACCCACCCTGGAACTCCTTCCTATTTTTTCAAGCCCACAAATTAGAACTCCCTATAGAAAGCCTGTCTGGACAATACCCTAGGCTCTGATAAAGGAATTGGCCCATGGGTCCCATGTTTCTTGAGGCATACTGTGTACCTCCCAGGATCTGTAATTAGTAAAAAGTTTATTTTCCTGATGTTGGAGCAAGTACAGGATAACACTGGAATCAAAAACTCTATTAAGTTTACTTCTTTTCAGGGTAGAAAAATATAAAAACAGATCCTTGGATAATTGATGATATATTTTCATAAATTCAGTTCAGTTTTCAGGCATAGGCTAGAAAACTCAACAAAAGTAACATTTTTATTTAATATTTTGCCTTTTGTGTGATAAGTGAGTAATTCACAATGTTTCTGGACATCTATTCTCTACTCTTCATTCATTTGATTATCTAAATATTCAAGAGCGTTTGCAACATACTAGAAACTGCAGCAAGCATTCAGTACAAACAGTGCAAGTAAAAAAAAAAAATCATGCTTATGGGTTTATATAGTCTAACTGCATAGCCAGGTCAAAAACATATGATGACAAAATGCTCATAAAGTATGGTGAAAGAAAGATAACATTGAGGGAAAACATAGATGCAATGGAAGTTTATGTAATGATGAAAGAAATTAGCAATACTTGAAAGGTCTACAACATTCTAACTAGTGAGGAAAGGCTGTCATATAGATGGCCAAAAACAGCTTCAAGAACTCTAAAGTTTTCCATCAGCAACAGAAAAATAATTCCCCATGATCACATAGAAATCAGAACAAAAACCATTAGAAGAAACTTAAACGATGGCACACTCTATATCATTATCAAAATAATTTTCTAATCATCAAAACAATGTAGTAATGGAAAGTCTGACTGTGAATATAGACAGCTATTTACTAGAAGCAATCACTGGAGGAGGAATTCTCAGAAGTAGTACCTGGATGTGCAGATTTAAAAGTTCAGAAGCCAGAGTGTAAACAAACATAACCAGATATAACTCCATGGAGGAGAACACCTATTGTGTAAATAATTCATTTTTGCACTGTATTAATGGTATACTTATAAAATGCTTATTCATAAAGAAGAAATTCAAAATTTTAGTGTCAGTATTAACCAATTTCAAACAAGTTTGTGATCTTGATTGTGTTATGTACAACATAAAAGGGCAGCAGCATTAGAGGATCTACAGTGGTTATCTTTCCTTCATATACTAATATCTGACAGTTTTGTGATTCTCTGATAAAATTCCAGGATCTTGAGAAATACATTGTTAGGCACAGGCATTTTCCTAAGTTCACATTATACTCTAATTATATACCTGTTTGTAGCCAGTGGTGTGAATCAAAATAATCACTCATTCTGAAATCCCCAATGTTTCATATCATCAGTGTATCTTAAATTTTCTGTCTGCAATTTGGGAATGTCTGCTTTAACAAAGCCAAGGAGCCAAAGTCCTAAAAGTCATCTCTCTCAATGAATAATCTGCAGCTCTTGTTTAGAAAGAAAGAAGTAGAGAAGACAAGTGACCAAAGAGCCCTTGGCATCTTGCCCTTATATTCCAGTGGTCCCCCACACCATTGCTGCTCCCTTATTCCTACTGCCAAGCAATACTCTTGTGATTGCACTTGATTTGTTCAAGTAATAACAAGAAGAGATATGAATTTATATGACCTCATTTATTTGTTGATTAATGCACTTCTAATCAATGGACCGCAATTGGGCCAATCATAATATTCTGATTTCTATTGACTACTTTGCCATAGAACTGGACATGAGCTGGGGCAACAATATTTTCCCCTGGTCTGAGTAGACATGGAAAGAAGAGGCTAACATTAAACTATACAAAATTGTCAGTAGTTGAGTTTTTCATCATATGAAAGGAACAAAAACAGAAACTATCAGGGAGGGAAAGTAAGATTTATGAAGTTGCCCTGAGAGAGAAGCCACAGTACAATATTGAAACCTCTCAAAATGCTCAAATTCTCTTGTTAGGGTTATTCTGCAATGAATGAGCAACTCCCACTGACATGGCTTGGTGGTTTAGTGAGATTATTTCACTGTCCTCTCCATGAACCTTTCCATTTCACGTAAACTTCTACTTTTATTATCTAATTTAGAGTCAACATCCTAACAATTATATTAATATTATCTTCCCAACAGTTTGTATATGTTATAATATGTCTTTGTGTATAAAAAACAAACAAAAAAGATGATTTCCTCTGTATGTGTGTGTGTATTTATTACAAGAGAACTCATACTGAAAAGAAATATGAAATATACACTGCTATTAGTTCATTTTATCATAAACTTGCCTTAAACTAAGGAATAAATTATGCCCTTCTCTGTGGAACTACTGGCTGTTTGTGGGTCATCCACATTTTTCAGGAGCTGTGGGACTAAAGACTATGTTCCTACAAAGCCATCACCTACATAAGTCAGAGTACATGACTGGAGATATGGACAATACAATCAACAAAGTTCTCCAGAACCTCTTTTCTTTGTGTTCTTCACACCATGTGGGCTTTTGTCATTTAGTAAAACCTGGGCAGATATTAGATGCTCTTGTTACAGCATTAAAACTCAGCATTACAGCCAAGTGTTAAAGTTATGTGAAGGTCTCTGGAGTCAAAGAAACCAACCAGTACTCAGAGAGATAGAGGGAACCAAGTTTTACTACACCAGTGGGCCCAGAGGAGTTCATACTCTGAAGTCTGGTCCCTGAACAGAAATGGAAGCAATCTTATACAGACATCTATGGGGAGGGTGGTTGGTGTCGCATACCAGGTAAGCATGTTTACAGAAGTGGAAGAGCAGAGTTAACAGAATATCTTGAAACATTGAGTAGGAAAATCTGGTAGCTTGAACAGTTACATGTGCAGTTAGGATGCTTGAATAGTGACATTGCTTGAAGAGTTACATTTGCAGTGCAAGTGGTTTTAACAAAACATCTTAGATTCCTGGCAAAAACATGCAGAGGGTTTGTGAACAGACAAAGGCCTGCCATGTTGTACATTATTTCCTTATCATTATGGGTATATATGACAAACAGAAGACAAGTGGTGAATTGAATAGACCAAAGACTTCAAAGTCAGTGTCCAAGGTTCAAATCTTTACCCTATCTTTCTAGCCTAGAGTCAATGATCAAGTTTCTTTGAATCTCAAGTTCTGCAGCCACTAAATGGAGTAATTAAGTGAATAATTCATAATACACTTCAACATTTAATTGAGATCATATATGTGAAGCATTACACATAGGCAAACATGATTAAAATATGATGTCCTTCCCCAGTGGATCCCTCTAAGACCTCCTCTTAGACAGCCTAACCCAAAAGTGACAGGAGGTGCAGGGACAAAAGAGATAAAGAAGTTTAAATAAATTCATCAGTTCCAAGGTATCTGGCTAAAAGCCAAGGCAGGGATAATTGCATTTCAAATGGGTATATTTTCTCAGTTGTAGTTATTTCCCTTTTCCTTTTTATTTCCAAGATAGCATTCTTCTAAGTGTTTGAAGAATATATGATATCTTTCTTGAAACACTTTCCTCACTCAAATGAGAGAGACAATTACTCAAGCCCCTTTAGGCTCAAGAGTGGAGAATACTAAAGACAATCTGGTCAGTACTAACTACCAACTTTCCATTTTGATGATACAAGGAAATTGGTATACCAGAGGGAAAGAATACAATATAAAACTTATAATTCACATTTGTTGAGCATTATCCATCACCGTCCTAGCCATTTTCATCAATATTGTATATTAAAAGGAAAATTTTCTGAGAAAGGTACCTGGGGATTTTATCTTATATTCATTACTTACCTTGTACAAGATTTTTAAATGTCAGCACAGATTGTAATACATAAAGAATAGAAAGTTAAATAAAATTTAGTCCTTGTCCTCAAGAGGCCCAAAATAAAGGAGAAGGAAACATGTAAATATGAAGCTGTTGTTCATTATTCAAATGTACATAATTAACCTGTTTGGAATATTTTCATATCACCTTGTCTTACAGAAGAATAAATTGAAATGTACTGAGTATAATAAGTGTAGTAAATCACTCTTTTATTAACCCTATATGCATAAATAATGCCATTTTAGACACGGGGAGATGATATACAAATACAGATATATGGGTACCAGGCAAGGCATAGGTACACTACTGAGGAGTTGAGTGTTCTGTTCTCTATACCAGCCCTCTCCATTGGGAAGTTAATTCTTTAGCCATTGATAATTCTTTGTAGCCCAATAATAAATACTCCCCAATAAGATCTAAGTACTCTGAGATAATAAAATCCTGAAAAAATATTCCAGACAGAACATCTGAAGAGCTTACCCAGGAAAGCTCATAGGACACTCAAACTCTTTGTATGAGGACAACTGGAAACGGAAAAAAAAATGACAGCTGGGCTGAAAAAGACCCACAAGGGACAGATCCATGCCACTATCCTAAGCTATGTTACAGCCTGCAATTTTCAACCATGTCACCTTTACTTTACAGGTGAACTGCTATTCTGGATTTGACTACTTTAGGATAAAACCATGTGATATTATTCTACATTACACATGTTGGAATATATTTTCCAATGTATTATTTTACTTTTGTTTTTAGGGTTTAACATGTCATTCTTCTATAATTGCTCTTTTAGTTCCTGAGTAATCTTTTCTTTTGTAACTGTTATTGGATTTGAGAAATGGGTGTGGTCTCTTTCAGTAGCTCCAGAAAGTTTAAAGAGCCTTGATCCAGATAAAATTTTCCGGTCACTTCTCAAGATGATGTAAGATGGCAAAGAAAAAACATTTCAAATCCATGAAGAAGTTAGGTCAAATAAAAATGGTTAAATAATTCCTGGGAATTTCATTATGTATCTTGAATTAGCTATTCCGCCTGATAAATACACTTATTTTTCTTCTCTCAAAGAGTGACTTGCTGTTAGGAGAAGGCCATGGATGGAAGAGGTAGGTCTTTGTGGGTATGAAGGTTTATCTCCCTTTGCAGATCATTGCTCCACAGGCTCTGGTTCCTGCCTGCCATGCCCTGAGAAGCAACTCTGCCATGCCATCTGGCCCTGGAAGCAGCATAACAGGATCTGAAACATGAGCCAAAATAAACCTCTCTTACCAAGAGATGGAGGGAGGGGGAGAGAAGGAAGGGAAAGAGGATGAGAAAAGAATTAAGATGTGTTATATACATGTAACAACTTCCTACAAGAACTGTAATCGTTAGGTAATGCAAAAATGTGCTAATAAAAGTTGAAACAATTATGAAACAGAAAATAAATAAACCTCTCCATTCTTAAGTTGTAGATGTTGGATATTCTGTTCCAGTGATGAGACAGTGATTAAAACAAAGATTATTCTCTGTCCTAATAAAGATTGCATGGGATTTGCATCTTTTTCAATCTCACAGTGAGGAATCATCTGGATTTTTCCATTTCCGAACCCATTCCTAAGGATTTTTTTTTTTTGCCAAATTTCAAGACTTTATAGCAGCTCCTTGAACCTCTGTAAAATTTGATAATGCTATTGATAATTTGTAGAATTTTTGTCAATATTTTATTGTAGTAGGTACAGACAAGGTAAAATGCATCATCTTAATCGTTTTAAAATATATCATTCAGTAGCATCTTGCACAACCATCTGCACCATCCTTCTCCATCTTTAAAGCTTAGTCTTCTGAAACTGAAATTTTATAACCATTAAACAAAAGTTCCCTGCCCTCCTAGCCCTAGCAACCACTATTCTACCGTCTATTTCTATGATTCTGACAATTTCAAGTACCTCATATAACTGAAATCATACACTATTTTCCATTTTGTAGCTGGATTATTTGAATTGGCATACTGTCCTCAGGATTAATGTATGTTATAGAACAGGAGGTATGATCACAAAACACAGTGAATGTTCAAATTTAAAACATTTTATTACCATAAAAGACACATTAATATGAATGTCCCTCAAAATGCTCCCTTTCATTTTAAATACTCTTAACCCATCATTTCGCCACTCTCTGAAGAATTTCTGAAAGTTCTTTTTCCTGAATGTCTTTAATTGTGCCATCATGGCTGTCTTAGTGTCCTGAATCAGTTCAAAATGTTTACCTTTCATGGTCATTTTGACTTTGAAGAAGAGCTATATGTCAGAATGCCATACTCAGGTGAATAAGGTGGATGAGGAAACACTGTAACATCTTTATTTGACAGAAATCATCTTAAAGGTATACTGTAAACTGCTCTATAAAGTGTCAAGAAAAATGGGATAAGGGTTTTCAAAACAAGGGGGAGGTTTATGAGGAGGATTAATGAGTCTATTGTTACTTCATTGCTGGGACAAAGTGCCAAACACCTAAAATTAAAGAAGGAGAGGTTCACTTTGGTTCACTTTTTAGAAGTTTCAGTCCTTGTATGGTAGGCCTGCTCCAGGCAGAAGCAGCATGATGGAAGCTTTGGCAGAGGAAACCTGCCCATTTCCTGGCATACAGGAAGCAGAGAGTAAAAGGCAGAGCGGGGGCGGGGGATATCCTTCTAGTCCAGCCTCTAGTGACTCATCACTTCAGACCAGACCTCACCTCCTAACATCACAAACTCATCAGTGGACTATTATGGTGAGTCTAGCATCCCTATGATCAAATCACATCCCCAAACCCCCACCTATGAGCCTTTGAGGCTTTAAGGGAACATGTAGATATAAACTATAACAAATGGCAATGTATCTGTTATGGTAATAGTTTTTTATAAAAACCTTCACCTTATTATTGTATGTATTCACCACCTTTTGCTTAACCATTCATCTCTCCGTACATGTTTGGGTTGCTAACATGTTTCAGCTATTGTGATTAATGTTCCTATCAAGATAAAGGTATAAATATGACTTCAACACTTTGTTTTCTATTCTTTTGCGTATGTGCACAGAAATGAAATTTCTGAAACCTATGTCAATTGTTTTTAGTATTTTGAGGAATGGTGTACTCTTGTCCACATCAACTATACAGTTTTATATACCCCATGTAGCAGAAGGCTTCCAATTTGTCTAGATCCTCACTTATATTTATTCTTTTACCTATATCCATATCTATGCATATATGCACATGTGTATATATGGATATATAGTTAATAACCATCTTAATGATTATGACTTATTTTATTATAGTTTTGACTTGAATTTCCCTAACTATTAGTACTGTCATGTACCACACTTTTCCATGTGCTTACTAGCCATTTGTATATCTCATTGAAAGAAATGACTATTAAAGTCCTAGGCACATTTTCAGCTAGATTATTTGCTTTTGTGTTCTTGGGTTTTAGATGTTTGCTATATCTTCTGGATATTAATTCCATCTCAGATATGTGATTTAAAAATATTTTCTTTGATTCTGGGGGTTTTCTTTTTACTCTGTTGATCCTATTTTAACAACCATTCAAGTAAATGGTTTTCAAGTTGATCAATTCAAATATTCCTGGTAGAAAATGTACTATAATGCTTTCTCCTAGGAAATAACAGATAAAACCCAAGAAGCCAGTGATGATTTATTTTTTGAAATAACCTACCTTATTCTAAACATTTGTGTGAATGTTGTATGCCAACCATGACTAAGTGTTTTTATTATGATTGACATATTTTTTAAATAGTTAGGAAAATCAGTCTCATGCTTCTCCTATGGTAGTGCATTCTCAGACAGATCACTTTTTACCTCTGTTGGTTCCATCCTCTATTTAAAGAAATAATTAAAGAACTAGCCACTGATAAGTTCACCATTTAAAAATGACATCATAACATTTGTGATTTTAAGAATCATTCTAGTTGGGAATGTAAAAGATAGATCAGAGAAGCTAAATCAGCACCCAATAAATATTTGTTGAACTGCTTGCTCAGTTAACTCTCATAGAAGCCAAGTTTATACAATTGTATGGAATCTCATTTTTATGACATTTCCAGATTCAAATATTTCTTCTTATAAATAAACATTGGGGTTGAACCTAAACCACATGAAGTTGCATCCTGTACAATTAAATTCAATGAAGTTTGACTTCCTAGCCTAAAGCCTCAGGCAGCATAAAAAAAGATCCTTTTGCCAGGGATTTAGCTCAGAGGTGCTACCGCCTGCCTCGAAAGCTCAAGGTCCTGAGTTTGATCCCACGTACCAAAAAAAAAAAAAAAAAATTAAGATTTTTCTGATTTAAAATGAACCAAGCCATGTTATGGTTTGTGTTTAGATATTCTACTAAAATTTCCACCCTGGTGAAAATGTAGAAGTTCAAGGGACAACATAGCCATGATATTAATGACCTTTGGGGGCATATAGAGTTCAGAGTTCA
>NW_004624746.1:22586414-22606685 GCF_000247695.1 Heterocephalus glaber | reverse complement strand
CGTACCAAAAAAAAAAAAAAAGAAAAAGATCTTGTCAACCACATCATTGACCTACCAAACAACTGAGAGTAATAATTATCACAGTAAGGGTAATAATTAGCTAATTAACTCATTTCTTCTAGCATTCAGTTAGGAATAAAAATTTTGAATTTAAGGATAAATTTCCCTTTTTTCCAATATGTAGAAATTTCCACAAAAGTTTCACCTAAACTCAAGATTATGATCCTTGTAGTGTTAGAAGTGGCTGTGGAGAGACAAATTAACTCAAACAACTGAGTTCTCCCTTCTCTCACCTTGGTCTCACCAGCCAAAGTCCTTGTCACATCTAGATTTTTTCACCCTCCAAAATTCTTTATTTCAATATGATTTCCTTGACAATCACTTAAAAAAAACCTTAGTCCTAAAGTAAGCTACTCTTTTAGAAAGAATACTTGGTGCATATCATCTAGGATCCTTTCCAGATTGGGAGGATGTTAAGGGGGAACCAAGCCTTCAGGGATAGAGGGCTGGGATTAATTAAGATGGAAGTGTGGACAGTTAGAAGTGTTTTATTCAACAAAAAGTATTGTGGATATTGTGGCCTAGGTGACTGAAAAGACAATAATTGGAGCTCTGTGTAGCTTCCATGGGCATTTCTAACAACACAGTACTGGGAGGGGAAAAAAGTGCTCTCATAGACCAGGCTTGGTGAAGAGACCGTGCTTCCTTACACTGTCTTAAAATTTCCTCTGCTTTATCCTCTGTTAGTCTACCTATTTAACACTTTGAATGAGTTTTCCCTTGATATATATTATAATTACTTACTTTCCAAAATGTAGTGATGTAACTCAAATAAAAGTTCTTAGCATATAAGCAGTTTTATATTTTCAAGACGGTTTTAATATTTGCTTTTATTTCATTGAAATTTAAGGAGGTTAGTTCCTATCTATGAGCTCATGATCCTTTAGAAAAGTGAAATTAGCATCTTTTTCTACTTTTTTGAGACATGAGTCTTCTCCCAGTCTTTTGTCTTTTTCAAGGACTTAAGTATCCCTTGGGAATGTGGTTATGAGGGGAAAAATACCAAATAAATTAAAAAACCAACAGCAACCTTATCTCCCATTCTCTGTACCAAGGTAGGAACCCAAGGTCCATCACTGACAATTATCGAACCCAGAAGACCTAATAACATTGATCATCTTTCTCTCCTAAATTCTTCCTTTAGTTTTCCATTTGATCACTCTGCGGCTTAAAAGCTCTTCCACTTTGTGTCTGAGCAGAGTTGAGGTCAGTCTCTTACCTATCGCAATGCCTTGAATAAAATTTTTCTTGTATTTTCAACTCAGTCTGATGCATTATTTTTTCTTTGACAAATACACATTCAGTTTTTTGATTTCAAAAATTTTGAAATTCTAAAGTTTCTTTTAGGAGTGATTCTTCAGAGGGGAAATAATATTTGCTCGTTATTTTGCTTTCATATTTACCAAGTTGCAGTCAATATTAAAGTATGAGTGAGAATCAGACATTGTGTTAGCAAAAGAAAAATGAGACATTGGAAATGTCTGGGTGCTCAGGTAAGTAGTGGTATTATAAGCAACATTTCCTTTATTTTATTCACTATGAGATCTTTCAGAAAATCCAAACTCATGTATATAATATAGACTAATATAAAAAGAAAGGGGTTAATAAACATTTTCTTAATACTTATGTGCATGGAAATATGATGAAAATGCCCAGAGGGACTTGTATTTATTTTTTCCTGAATCTCAGAAGAAACAACTTGAACAGCACCATTTACTGACAGTTAATGAAAAATGCTTTGTGCGATAAAGTAAGGTGACAGAGAAGGTAAAGGGCAAAGGCACTACTTTGAGCATAATAAAGGCAAGGTTAACATGGTTAGTTCCTATATAATTTAGTACTATTAGAAGCTACATGAATAACTTCTAAAGATTTAGTAAAGGTTTGGAAAGAAAACCATTTCACATTTTGGCAAGATACGTGGAAGCCTTAGGAAATACACAACCCCAGCCTACAGGGGAAATTCCCCTGTACCATGTCCTGACTTCTACACACAGCAAGCCCACCACTGCCACTGTCTAAAATAATTTATCAGTTCCTGACGGTAACACACAAATCCACCTTTCCTTTTGCAAAGCAACAATAACTCGAAAGATTCACCCCCCCCGGATACATCATTAATAATTCAGACCTTGAAACCGTAAAGATACATAAAATGATTATTTGTGTAGATTGGTTAGGATATCCTAGAAAGTTAGTGTGGAAAGAATTCAGAGATTTCACTGGGAAATGAGAAAGAATGGATAATAGTTAAACATAACAGAGTACCTGTGTCAGATTGCTTAAAGTTTTCAGGATTGGTCCAGAGCCAAAATATAGTTTACATCAAATTAAATTAATAAGGGGCTGGGGATTTAACTCAGTGGTTCCGCCGCCTGCCTCGCAAGTGCAAGGACCTGAGTTTGATCTCTAGTACAAAAATAATAAATAAATTTATAAGAATAACTCCTGAACTCTTCTCCAGTATTTAAAAATTTTGGTGAAGAAGGGCTAAGAGATACTTGTATGTGAGATGAATATATGTGTATATGTATTGCACAATACATGCTATTATATAAACTAGAGAAAGAAGTGGGAGAAACTTACCTGAAAAATCATTTAAACTAAATTTATTTATATCTATAGTGTAGATTTATACCTTTCCTAGGAAGCACAATGAAAATATATCTACTACAAAAATATATGAATATGAGTTACAGTTTTATAGTTGATTAAATTTATTAACAATTTTGTTCAATATCAGTGTTAACCACTTACTATGGAATTAATACTGTTCTAGGTGCTAGAGATGAAGCAAAGAATATGGAACACACTTTGTTCTTTTGGAGCTTGTGTTCTACATACAGGTGTGAAAAGAAATAGATTATACACAAATAGAAAAGTAAATACACAGATATCCCCTGCAAATAAGTGTTTATGTTTTCAGGAATGGCAAGTGACAAATATAGCTGTAGTAAATAAATAAAAGACAAAATTATGAGGGAAATAGTTGAAGTGTAGTGGGAGGTAAAATATTTACAGGTAGTCATAAAGACTATTTAAAAAGTTGGTTTTCCACAGAAGAACTAGCTGACATGTTTGGGAAAGTTCACTCTTGCTTTGGGGTTCAAAATATACTGAGGATATTAAGCAAAATATGTACAACAGAAACTTATTCATTGGATAGAAAATTTTATGAAGAGATGTGGTCAGACACCAAATAAACTCTGAGGTCAAAGTGGTGTGCTTTTGATGGTGGATACATGTAAAACTAATAGAAAGAGAAGAACCAGGCCCTACTTTAAGAGTTATGGCTAAACAAATAGAAATAAGAAAATGCTTATTTGTTGAAATACAGAGTCTGGAGGAGGACTGAGATTTGGGAGGATGAAAAAGCAGAAGTTTTATTTTCAACAAAGACCAGTAGTTTAATCAACCTCTTTAGAGGACAGAGGAGACATTCCAACAGGGAAAGAGATATTCAATACTAATGGCATTTAAAACTATCATTCTAGTTTGATCCCCGGTACCAAAAAAATAAAAAATAAAAATAAATAAATAAAACTATCATTCTACATAAGAACACCAAGACTGTATGTCTTAGGAAGTGAATATAAGGGGAGACAGTGTTATTGTTTTCAGGTTTGTTGAATGAAAGAGACAGACATGGGAGAGATGAGCTGTTGTGGGAACAAGAACCAAGAGTGATCATAGGATAGAGAATAATTGAAGATGAGCTGATTTGCTGTCAAATAAAAAAAGAAATGTAGGTTAAGCCTTGACCATTGGGTTTCATAATAATGAGAAAACTGGAGTCTTGAAAAAGAACAATTGTGATGAATTAAATAGAATTAGAACTGAATTCTGACTAGAGTGAGTACAAGAGAAAATTGAAGAAGATTATTGTGCTTTAAATTAGAATACACAAACGAGGTGATAGTTTGAGAGTAATATATTAAGCATAGATTTAGACAGGAGAAATACCATTCTATACTACTGCTATAATTCTCTGTGGGGGAAATTTTGATGGTGTAGAAGAAAAATGGGTATCATTGAAGAGATTCTCTTAAATAAGCTTAATGGTTTGGAAATTAATACAGAGCTAATGGGATTATCTAGTAACCTGGATAATTCATTCAAAGTTATAGGAGGGAAGATAGAATATAAGGATACAGGCATGAGAGTTCAGGTAGACATAATTGAAATGTATAGACATTTTCTGACTGATCTATTTTTGCAATAAACTGAGAGATGTGTATCAGCTAAGAATAAGGTGAGATGATGGACGTCAAGTTCTGAAGAAAGAGAAAGGAATGTAAAATAAGAGATGGGAGAGAAAATGAGCTACAGAAAGAGGAAGAGTCCCCACAACACTGAGGCCTGGCTTGAGGTTACTATAGCGAATTTAAATTGATATCACTTTGCACAGTTCAGGTCCTCCCCCCACACACACACATGGTGACATTAAGCTGCAAAGAATAAAGATGGTTTTACCCACTTTTGGAACTTGGCAGAGGGACATTAAAAGAAAGAAGTAGCTAATAGAATTTATGGTAGAGTAATAATGACTGGCCAAAGAATCTAAAGTTGTGAAGAAAGAAAATGACAATGGGAGGGAGAATGAGAAACAAAAAGGGAATTTTGTCAAAGCATTATTAAAAGTCTAGATAGGTCCATAACTTTTTGCAGTTGGTCTGTTTAAGGAAGTGGTAGGGAATTAAAATGCTTGGTTAGTCTGTTGAAGAGAGGATATATCTATTGGCAATGCCAAGGGTAAGGGGCATAGGTAACTGATATTAGGTAGAATAGGTTGAAGACAAACTTATTAAAAGAACAGTAGGAAGATTGAGAGATGGAAGTCATGAAAGAATTATCAAATGTAGATATTAGAGTCATTAAGAATTTTGAAGAGTTGTGTTTGGGAGAGAGATAGTGAAGCACTAACATCTTCAGTTCTAAAGAAGAAGGGCTAGTAATCTCAGGAAGTCTACCATGAAGGTTAGAGGGAAGCTTGGCAGGATGACATAGTGGTTAATTCTGTGTGCTCTGTGCAGGCAGAATAATTGCTAGGGATAAACTATAATAAGCACTGAGAAGATCTATCTTATTTTCACACATTAGAATGAAAGATATGGAAGAAGACAGCAAAAAACCAAAAAAAAAAAAAAAAGAAGAAAGAAAGAAAAAGATGTTTAAAGAAGAATGATGGGCTGGTCATGGTGGAATACACCTGTAATCCCTGCAATTTAGGAGGCTGGGGAAGAAGAACCATAAGTTTGAGCCCTACCTGGGCAACTTAGCAACTTACGGAGATCTTGTCTCAAAATAATAATAATTTTTTTTTTAAATAATGAGGATACAGGTCAGTGACAAGGCCCTGGGCTCAATCTCTAGTATTGCAAAACAAACAAATAATAATTGATGTATCTAAGGAAACTTGATGAAGAAATGCTATTTTTTTTTGATGGTAGAATGAAGTTTCCAGCTAAAAATTATAAAATGGTACTTTAGTACAGTAGTTTTCCGCTTCCATTGGAGGGAGAAATGGTAAAATTTATACAATCTAAGACAGAATTTGAGTACTAATATCACTCCAACACTTAAGAATTTCCAAAACTTTTTCCTGTTAGAATTCAGAAATTTGATAATGCAGTTAAGGAAAGAGTAAGTTACATGTAAAAATTACAGTTGATCCTGTAACATTTTTTTCCAAGTTTATTTTATGTGACATGCCAAAAACTAGAGTGTATTAGAACTAGTCCTAAAATACTTCTGAATTTTTTCATACAGAGCTTATATAGAATATTTGATATCTGTTTGGGTTATATAATGGTAATGAGAAAATGGGCAGAAATGAAACTGGGTGCTCAAATTCTAGCCCCAGATCTTCATTAGATCTGAGCTTTGAACAAATGAATTAAACTCTCTGAATCAGTTTCCATATTTGTGATATTGGGATAACAATATGTATTTTGGAGTTAAAT
Source organism: Heterocephalus glaber (assembly GCF_000247695.1). The sequence goes on along the minus strand of NW_004624746.1, from coordinate 22,600,662 downwards.
GGTAGGAAGGAGACTTCCAAAAGGACTTAAATTGAAAAATTTTATTTCTAGTTTATAAGGAAGAAAAATCTAATTCACTTTTTCCTTATTTTGAGAGACGAGCAAAGAAGAAAAGAAGAGGCATGCAATTTTCAAATTATAACACACTGCATGCAGTTTTGGGTCCTACTTTGCAGAAACTAAAATAGATTTTCTGTTCTGTAGTGGAGCATGGTAATAGATGTTCACGTATCTAAAGGTAAGCCTAGGGATGAAAAGGGAGTGGAAATGCAATTTACAGTATGAAATAAAAGCAGGACATTAAGTGTGTGAGAAATTCTGAAAATGAGTCAGAAATATTGAGAGAAGAAGAGAGATCAGGAAGGAAGATAAATTTAAGGTGTATCATGAAGCAGGTAATAGAGTTTTATGAATTGGATGGTTATTATTCCAATTTAACTTGTTTGCATGTCTTTGATGAAAAATCCCTCATTTATAACAAGCTTTTTTTAAAGTCAGCTACAAATTCATCCTTTATTAATAGGGGATTGAACCAGTTGTTGAGAAAAAATTAAATCATTCTTTCAAAGCCATAAATAACTGAAAAGAGAATGTTTAAACTCCAAATCAATCCTACCCTGCTTCATCCTGTCTTCTCCTTTTTTTCCCCCTCTATCAGCTCCTATTGTCTGAGATCAGAGCTTTCTTCATTATATACGTTTCGCCACTGTTTGGAAGTTACTGGCTAGAACACACAATAGCTTTATGACTCAAAGTTAGATCACAGAATAATTTAGTCTAGTGGTTTCCTAGTGAATAAATGGATGCAGTCAGATTTTTTAGTGCAAGTGAGAGTTGCTCAACCTAAATTAAGAGATTATATTCAAGAGAAAGTGAAAGGGGTGAGATTGTGCCATTTAAAATAACAAGCACTGCCAAAATAAAAAGTGGATAGTTGTGTACAAGGTTGTGAGAGGTTGAACTTCAAATATGTTGATCATAGAAACACTGGGCAATAGTTTCTTAGGCTGACCCTGTTAGCATAGAGGATTCATTAAGATAAATATACACAGACTAACTCTAGCAGGAATGGTAGGCAGATAGTTACAAGAAAACCAGGATTTTATGACTGCATGCTATGTGAACAGATGGAAGTAATCATGGCAATCACCAGGCCTGAATACCAAATCGTCTTCATTTAGCCAGAGCTAGATGTGCCTTAGGAACACTGCACACTATAATGAAAGCAACAGAGAACCCTGATTATGAGTTGTGTTGTATTCTGGAGAACACTGAAAGTGGGTCTGACTCAATTTCATTGGATGTTGAAAAGTAGAGATATCTGATATCTGAGAGAAAGCAGGTGTCAAGAGAAAAACTGAATCAGGTCACAGGACTCATTTGAAAACAGAAAGTTAAGTATTTTACTTTGGCTCATGCTCAGAACATGATTAACAAAATGTAAATCTGCCTTTGTAGTTTTATGGTTCAGACCAAATACCTAGTGTGAGACTGGCTAAGTTATAATCCTGATTTGGAGAAAACAACCTGCCTCAATATATTACTGTGAGCCTTGAGTAAGACCATTCATGTACAATAGTTCATCCTAGATCTGGGCACATAGGAGGCACTCAGTTAAATGTTAGTTTTATTAATAGTGTTGCCCTTAGATAATTTTGCAAAATTTGACAACTTCATACAATTTTTTATTACACAACACAGACTTAGATATGAACAATTAGGAAAAGAAATCTTATTTACGGGTCTATCAGTTGGTAAACAATAATAATATCATTGTGATCTTCTCTAGGATATAAAAAGTATCCCTCTGCTGAGATCCCTCCCTCCAAAATAAAGATCATTCAGAAAACTGTAGGGGTAGTGAGAGGTGAAATAGGCCACAAAATTGCCCCCACTGAATAATTTTGTTGCTTTACCTTCTAAAACATTTTCTTAAAAATCCTCAATTGTTTATATACTAAATTTGGAAACATGTAACATTTCAACTACATTGATTTTAATAGGAGGTCTTGATATTATAATATTTCACAAGATAGATGCCTCTCTACCAGTGACAGTTGTCTTCCTGAGACAATTAGCCCACAATTGAAGACTTTTATCACTAACATTTCTGTTTTCAGCTTTTAGGATTAGCATTTAAATATGTTATAATTGTTAATTAATTTACACTTTCAGGAGAAAAAAACAAAAGCATTCCTGGAGAAATAGTAGAAGTGTATAATCAATTGCTATCTGGTGACTTAGCTGCTTAATTCTGAGAATGATCAACATGCTTCAAACAAGAATCAGTAAAATGAGGGCTGGGGATTTAGGTCAGTGGTTCCCCCTCCTGCCTTGGAAGCCCAAGGACACTTGTTTGATCCCCGGTCCCAAAATAAAAAAAGAATCATTAAAATAAAATGCAAATTCAGAATTTTTTGCCTAGCATTAACCTTGCTGTATTATGTGTCCTAAGTACCATAGATGATTTAAAGTATGGGAGGAGGTGTATAGGGCATGGACAAAAAGTATGCCTTTTTGTATAATGGTGGGAGCATCGAGAACTTTTGGCATCCTGGAGAGAACCAGGTCCTATGGATATGAAGGACCACTCTGGTTTACTTCTGTGTTATCAGGTGTCCTAATTTTACACAGGACATGCTCAAAATTCAAAAAGCCCAGGTAACTGGTCCCAGGTTAAACAATAAAAGATAGCCATGATTTGAATCTCAAATTTCTAATTCTAATAAATTTACTTATACTCCACCTCACTTAATGGATCTGAGTGGATTCTTCTACAAGTGATAGTTCCATCAGTGATAGAAACAAAAGGAAATACATGATACACTCTAATGAGGATAAACTTAAAGAAAGTTCATTTTTCAAAGAAGCAATATATTGAAATGTGGATGGAAGGGTAATTTGCCATTAGATTACATTGTAACTAATATAGAAATAGAAGAGCTGTAACTACCACTAAACTAAAGAGACATAAACATAGCCTTATATAAAATAATCCATTTTGATAAAACCAGTGTCTTTTACTAGAATGCTGACAAACCCATGATGTCCTGAACTGAAGAAGTTAGAGACCTAAAAACATTCAGCCCAATTCTCTTTCTCTGATTTCCTACTGATAGTTGAACTCAGCCCCAACATAGAAACACAACACACTGATCTAAAAATGAGACCACATATAAGGAAGCTGTTAGAGGAATCTATTATCATTATCTGCTGATTAATTTGTTATTAAGACTGACATCAGCAGGATGGCAGAATAATACTTTCATTCCCAGCCATGCTGATTGAAGCTTCTTTCCTGTCTTTAACCACTGCTCATCTCTTAATACTAGTGTTTTGAACCAGTGCCAAATCTTGTCTATTGGGACACCCAGAACCAGGCCATTTGCTCTAAAACATTAGGTAATACTAATGATGAGAGAAGATGAGTAAATAAATATGTTTCAAAAGAAAAGAAGATTCCAAAATATTGGCTGAGATTTTACTAAATAAGTTTATACTATAAGAACAGTGTCATGGCCCCATTTCATGAAGAATTTGAATATTAGAAATTTTAAGTGATTTTCATGGGGTATGTTGCATGTTTTAACTGACTGTGAGGCAGTTGAATTACAGTTTTGCTGGCTAGAAAATAGCATGTGATTTCTACCACCATACTCTGCTTGGGAGTACGGAAAACTTCCCAGATGAGGTTGGTAAAAAGCGTGGGTTTGAATAGTGAAAGGATTACATTATCCTGAGAAGTAATAATACATGCAAAGGCAAATGAACAGTGTCCATAGAAAAATGAACACATTTAGTGATTTTAAGGTTGATCAGCTTCACTCAAATTGAATAGACTTGTATCAAATTCGATGACAATTTTCATCATTTTCCCATTACTATCCTCTAATGCCATGGACACACCTACATCAGAGAGTAAGTCATTTTTGCACAATTTTTTTCTGTTCACTGGGAAGGGACAATAGGGTATGAATATCTCCACAAAACTCCGCTAGCAATATGGGAGTTTGGCATGAGACTCAGGCTTCCTTCTGTCAATGTTCAGCTGGATATCTGAGGTTTCTTATCTCTTCTTACTTAACACACATCCCAAGTCCAAATCAAGGAACACTTTCTTGAACTTGCAGTTTAGTTTCATGCCTCCAGAGTCATGTTAAAATAAATGATTTTTTGTTGTTGTTAAATGTTCTATTTGAGGAGAGAAAGGTCTCTGTTAATATTTCATAACCTGATCATGGGTCATATGTTTAGACTGATTTTAAAGTAGTTACAGGCAAAGAAGAAAGCATAACATAGTTCAAATTAAATATCACCATCACTGCTGAAGTAGATGAGGAATCCTAGTGAGGAGAAGAGATAGGATTTATCTGGCCTTAATCCAGGACTAGTTACACACTAAAAGTCAAGATATCATTTTTACTGTCTACTTTTCCAACAATGTAAGGTGACTTCCTTTGGTCTCCCTATTTATGTGGCAAGGACCAGTTGCACTGAATTTGTAGGATTTCAGCGTGATGGTTGAAAGATTGAGAATTATTGCTTATCTATATCCTACACAGGGAGAAAATCCCTTGAAACAAGAGGAAGAAGTTAAAAAATAAATTCATGCCCCAATTGAAAATTATCAGACCCTAGCTATGCTTTAAAAGCTCATCTCTTCCCTTTGTTAATGGGCCACTAATGATTTTTAAGATCTGTGCTCCCTTTAGCTCTTCTCCTGAAGATGAAATCCTTTTCCCATCCTTTCTCTTTCCTCAACTAAAGCTTTTGACTATAAATTCATACTGTTAACTTAGATTTAATTTTCATTATTACAGAAACAATTCCTATGCAAACCTCACATCAACACTACTACCCTAAAATTTTTTCTACCTCCAAAAATTCAATTTTGAATATGTCACTCAAGAAACAAAGGGCTCATTCCACTATATTTTAATATTAGAAGAAGAAAGAGAATGACAAGCTCAATGTTTCTTAAAAATGGGCCAAGGGATCATATCTATCAGAACCACACAAGAGTTCTATTAAGTATGAATATTTCTGGGACCCATGCAGATTTATTCAATTCCTGATATTGGATATAGGAATCAAATTTTTAAACAAAGTTCTCAGAGGTGATCGCTGACCATATTAAAGTTTGAAATCTAAATGTTCCTTGTATCCTGTCTCAATTATCTTGTGCACTTCTAGTTTGTAGAACTACCAGCTCCATTATTGTGCTGTGGTTCCTATTTGTATATCATTTTCTACAACTCTCCGTAGCTTCTGACCCAATAGGTCAAAATAAGATGACTTTTGACATTTTCACAATGTTCCTAGGATTCAGAATTCTGAGACTTGTTTTTATCTAAATAATTAAAAAAGAGAGAGAGAAATATAGTAGAAATGCTTTCATTGGAAGATCTTTACAACAACAGACTCCAATAAACAGAAAGTGAAATTATATTATTTGATGAGAAAGACAAATGGAAATAATCAGATCAACAGCTGATTCCTTTGACAATAGATTCTTTTCCCTGTAGTCTAATTTTCAACATTACGAAAAATATGGAATTTTAGAAAAAATAATTAAAGTCACATTATTTCCACACTTTTCATTTAAATGGTTGGTTGGCCATTTAGCTATAAGAGGAAATCTATTTGCTTCTGATTGATATGAAAGATTCTTCAGTATCTGCTGTCAAATACTTGCATAATCCAGTCTCCCGCATACCCCAACTTCATGAATTTGAATTTACCAGGTTGAGCTTTTTATGCTTCTACCAGGTACATCGGTCTTTTCCTGACTCTACTTTAGCATCAGCTATTCCTCTCTTTGTACACTTATCCTTTCTCTAAAAAATGGGCCACACTCTAATTAGAATCACCTGAGAGTCCTATTAATTATGAATATTTCTGGGGCTCATGCAGACTTACTTAATTTCTAGCATTGGATATAGGGATAAAAATGTAAGCAAATTACCAAACACACTTGTCCTTCCATACAAGGAATAGGTGTACCTTTTTCAAGGTCCAACTTAAATGCCTCTTCTAAGTGAAAGTTTTCCTAAGTGGATTTTATATGCCTTAGTGAAATCTGTATCTGTGTGACAGACTATAACCACTTTTATAACAATATTCACCATTTTCTTGGTTTTAATAAATACAGTTATAGTTTTCAGGCATTCTTTTTAATATATTCAGTGTAGAAGATATTGTTTGATATAATAGCTAAGAAGGCAGCATTTAGTATCTGTCCTCATGGGTTCATGCTCACATTTTACTACTAAAAGCTACATGAGAATGATTTAATCCTTCAACCTCTCTGAGTTTTCATGTCCTTTTCTGCTGATGAGACAATAAATAAATAAATATAGGGTAATACTGTGAATTAGATTGCCATGATGTGTAATCTTTCCACCTTGAATATTCTTGTAACATAGTAACTACTAGATAAATACTATCATATGAATCATTTGAAATGCTAATGACATGAATATGGTTTGTCATTTTTTATTACTTTTTTGGGGGGAGGATGGAACTCAGGACCTTGCATTTTTGAGGCAGGTGGCAGAATCACTGAGCTAAATCTCAGGCCCATTTTTTATTACTTTTTATTGTTCCATTTCACAGAGAAGAAACTCAGACTCAAGGATGAGGATCATCTTTCCAAGTATCATATATGTAATAGATGTGGCTGTACTAAATGTCTTATCATATATGAAATATTCTGCATTTGCCTTTATCCTTTATCACAGATCCTTCTTGTGCTTATTTTTCACCTAAGGATGGTAGACATTTTTTTCCTATACCTTTAATGAACAACTATGATAAATCCTACAGAATGCCTCAGCCCACTTGCTGAGAGACAGCTTAGAATCCATTATATAAATTATAAAATAGGTTAGGAATAAGTATAGCATGCTGTCATCTGGTACCTAATTTAGGATATTTGTATGTTTTGCAACACTAAATATTATCTGTTCCTCTCTTATTCTTTTACTTCTTATGGCTCTAAACTATCAGGAATATTACATTGTTAAAAATACCCTATGAATTGAATATGCTTTTCTTAAACCTATGACAGGCAATGATTTGATTAAATCATAATATGCCAAAAATATAAGTAGAAATGTATATATTTTTAGGTAATTAACAGTTGGAATTAGAGATGAATAGCACTTCCTCCCCCTTGCCAGTTGGTTGGTGATTATAACTGATATTTTAGTCCAGGCCAATTTTTATCATCAGTCTTTCTTACAGAAACTTACAGCCACTTCATCTTTTCAGCTGCTGCAATTTATCTGGCTTTATATAAGGTCTATAGAAGACTGAGTTGAAATCAGACAAGAAAAATACCACTTCTCGTGGTCTTAGGCACCGTGGTATTAATCAAATGGGTTGTATTCACATATTTCCACAATAATTGATGTTGGCGATGAAATGAAATACTTTTCCTTCTTTTTCTATAGAATTCTTCAAAAATATTGTGTTTTTGGTAGTTCTCACATTTCCAGAATACCCATAATTTTTCTCATCAAAAATGATACTGGCACAGTTACTACTCAGTTCTGCATTCTCAAAAGCAAGGAAAATATAATTGGTTTGAGAAGCAGCTGTCCAGCCTGGTAAGTAAGTCTCTTTTCCCCTAGAGAGACAAATCATTGAATTAGTTCTGTAACTTCTTATAAGTGCTTTTATTCCCCTTCTGGTGGCACTTTTCTTCAAGAGGTGCAAAGATACCTTTGGTAGTAATACGTGTTCTTTCAGAAATATTTAAGAGTCACTATGCTAAGCACTTAACATATGGCATCATACATTCTGAAAACTCCTTACTAATTAGGCATTTGTGATAGTTGAGCTTGATTGTGTCAACTTGATTGGCTTTGGAGCTGGCCAGAAGATTAGTGCAGCATGCTGCTGGAAGTGTCTGGGTGTAACATGGAAGTGTGACCTTGGGAACTACAACCAGTCCCTTGCCCCTTCCTCTCTGGCACTGTTGCCTTGCATGGCTTCTTAGCCTCCATAAACTAAGCAGCTTTGCTCCAACATTGCCTTATGTCATGATGTTTTTGCCTTGCAGCCAACTATGGACTGAATCCCTGAAACCATGAGCTAAATTAAATCTCTCATCTTCCAAATTATCAATATTGAGTATTTCATTCTAACAAGAGGACAGTGATTAATAGAGTAATACAGCTTTTATTTTGTACGAAAAAAGCTGAGAACACAATAAGTTACTTCTTAATTTCATAAAGTTGGGACAAATAAGACCTAGAAGTCTATCCTGGTTGAGATTATTTAACTCAAAACATTTATGATCTTGTATTTTGGAAACAAAAGTTTCCCAGACCAGTGTGAAGAGATTTGTCTTCTTATACTTTCTTCTAGTAATTTTATGTTTTCATGTTTTACACTTAAGACTTTCATTCATTTTGAGTTGATTTTTCTATGTTGAGTAAAATAAGTAGGCTGTAATTTCACTTTTCTCTACCTAGATATTGAATTTTTCAACCTCATTCACTGAGGAGCCTATCATTTCTCTATGTGTGCTCTGGGCACCTTGCTGAATATTTATTCGTTGTACATGCATGAATTTATACACTTTAGATATATACAATTTTAAATTATTAACTACTGCATACCTCAGTGCAGTCAGGGAGAAAACTTATGTTCTTTTGTACGTTTAAAGAATCTTAGGCTAGATTCTGAGGAGGAAAAAGACAGCTGCATGACTGCGGAAGAAACAGTGACAGTTCAAGCTTAGGATGCAAGAGTAAAAATAAACACTTGAGACTGCAAATGGAAGAGTACCTACATTTGTATAACACCTGCTATAGACTATGAGATGCAATGTACTGTTAACTCATGAAACATGAAGGGACCCTATATTAGAATCCTAAGTTATCAGGAACAAGACAACTTAGTTATAGAAATCTGCAAAGAGAAATAGGAGAAAAAGAAGAATAATTTTTATCAACTTTTCCGCAGATAAAACTAAGATTTGTTTGTCTCTTATATTCATTTATAGGGGCTGAGGATAATGCAAAAATTTTAAGGCATTAAATAAATTATATAACAATAAAATCCATGAAAGTAATGTTAAAGGATTTTATAATTTATATTGAATATAACATAAATGCTTTTAATATGAAGTTTATATTTTCCCACAATTAAACTCAATGTTAAGTTTTAATTTGGGTGAAATCATCAGATCATGTATTATATGATTTCTACTCCTCTGAAGTTTTTCAGCACAGTTGTATTACTTTTAACATTGAAGTATAATCATTGTAAAATATAATAAAATTTCTATGTGGTTTATTGATTCTTTGGACTAAAGAAAACATTTCTGTTTATTAGTGCTGTTGGTAACTATTATAACTGCATTTATCCATTGGATTTCAGGTTTATAGCTATGTTGGATTCAAATTAAAGCTCTTCTGGGGAACAACTCGAGTTCAAATCATACTCTCAAGGAAAAAGGTTCACAGCACACTGTAGTTAGTAGCTACAAACTATCTGCATTTTCTGCTGTGGTTTCTTCTGAGGTTCACCCCACCAGGCAGTCTAGTCTTTCCACAAGGTTCAGCGCACAATGAGGCCTGCCTAACTAGGCTCTTCAGAGGAAAGTCAGGCCTGCTGTACAATGATGACCTATACAGACACCCCGGAAGGTCACAGGCACTTTCCCAGTCTCTTGCTGCAAGAGCAGCAATATAGAATCTGCTTGTGAATGGTGTCACACTCAGTTGTTTTTAATAATTCCTCATGTGCTCTAATCTTAACACTTGGTGTAAAAAGTGTTAACTTGTGGAAACAAATTTAAAATTAAAGCTGGAATTCTGGGAAACGTGAGTGTCTAGAAATACATAAGCACTAAAAAGACTATATTCCCCATGTTCAAGCACAGCATGTACTGTTGACAAATTATGTATAGTCTTTAGAATTAGAGGGAGCTGAACTTGAAAGACAATATCATTTAGTAATTATGCATCTTAAATTCAGGGTACCTAAAAAACAAGTCTCCGGGATGTGTTTGAAACCACGAGAAATGATTTTGGGAAATGATCACAAAACACATCAGTAGGGAGTAGAGAAATGACAGAGAAGAGGGAAGAGCAATAACACAAGGTGCAAAGAGGCACAAGTTACTACTACAGGAAACTGGGACTCAATTTCATCAGGAAGACATGCGAAACAGTAGACAATGTGCCTCGGAATTATACCTTCAAGAAGGCAAGAAATCTGCATGATGTACATGTATTCCTAGCAGTCACTGTTGAACAGAAATTGAAACGTGATTGTGAGGACAGAAGTAGTGCAAATGAGTGCCCCTTCCCACAGTTGTTCCACACAGGCAGAATATTTTCTTACTTCATTCAGTTTCAAGAGTTGAAATAGGAAAAAAAGGTCCAAAGGGGTAGGGAAAGAGGGAGGGGAAGAGGAAAGGAAAGAAGGGAAAGGAAAAATTATAAGAAAAGAAAAAAATGGAAACAAAGTCTGTATAAATAGGGAAGTGTGGAGGGGGTGAAGGACGCACAGGTAATGGGGAAAAATAAGAACCAAGATACATCATGTACAGGTACAAGCACCAAATGATAAATGTAAATGTACTGTATGACTAAAAGATACCAATAAAAGAATTTAAGCAAAAAAAAAAAAAAAAGAGTTGACTCCATGCACAGATTAAGGGGTAGAGTCATGGGTGCCCTTTCCTCTCTTCTGCGCTCTTTATCTTAGACTGTAACTTCTTGACAATCTATGAATACTGCTACAAGGAGGCATTTCAAGATTTTTTTGAAATACCTAAGTAGAATTTGAGTTTACTCTTCTTTTTGTTTATATCTTAATTGATACATTTTAGGTATACATTTACATTTATCATCGGGTGCTTGTACCTGTACATGATGTATCTTGGTTCTTATTTTTTTCCCCATTACCTATGCGCCCTTCACCCCCACCACCCTTCCCTATTTAAATAGACTTTGTTTCCATTTTTTTTTTCTTTCTCATAATTTTTCCTTTCCTTTCTTCCCTTTCCCCTTCCCCTCCCACCACCCCTCCACCTTTGGACCTTTTCCTATTTCAAATTATCAATTATTAATTTTAATCATTTTCATTCTTCTATACACTTTCAGTTTCTCACACTAGAGATACAATTCGGTATTTACAGATGTGTGTCCTATTTATTTCACTTAAGAGTATGGCCTCAATATGCATCCATTTAGCTATAAATAACTCTAGTTTCTCATTCTTTATGGCTAAGTAGTACTCCATTTTACAAAAAAACCCCACATCTTCTTTATCCAGTTTCCAGTTGATGGGCACTTGGGCTGTTTCCAATCCTTAGCTATTACAAATTGTGCAGCTATCAACATAGGTGCACATATATCACTGTGGTATGATTCTTTTAATTGTTTGGGGAAGATACCCAGTAGGGGAATAGCTTGGTCAAATGGGAGCTCTAGCCCTATTTCCTTGAGGTATCTCCATACAGAATTCCACAGTGCTTGCACCAGTCTGCACTCCCACCAACAATGGAGAAGGGTTCTTTCTCTCCACACCCATGCCAGCATTTGTTATTGGTTGATTTCTTGATAGCAGCCATTCTTTGTGGGGTGAGGTGGAATATCAGTGTTGTTTTTATCTTCATCTCTCAAATGACCAGTGATGTTGAACATTTTTTCATATATTTATTTGCTGCTTTTACTTATACATCTGAGAAATGTCTGTTCATTTCAGATGCCCATTTTTGTATTGGGTCTTTGAATTTGAGAGGTCTGATTTTTTTTGGTTCTTTATATATTCTAGATAGTAGACCTTTGTCTGAGGTACAGCTGTTAAAAATTTCTTCCCATATTGCAGGTTGTCTTTTAGCTCTGTTGGTAGTTTCTCTTGGAGTGTAGAAGTTTTTTAATGAGATGAAGTCCCAGTTGTTGATTCTTTGTGCTAGTTCCCGTGCTACTGAAGTTTGGTTCATAAAGTCTTTTCCTATGCCAATGTCATTGAGAGTTCTACCTAACTTATATTCCAGCAAGTTTACTGTTTCTGTCTTGATATTTAGCTCTTTAATCCACTTCTATCTTAGTTTAGTGCAAGGTGATAGGTATGGGTCTAGTTTTAATCTTTGGCATGTTTAAATCCATGTTTCCCAACACCATTTATTGAACAGGCTATCTTTTCTCCAATGAGGGCAATTGGCTCCTTTGTCAAAGATGAGGTGGCTGAGTATGTCTGGAATTGTTTCTGCATTTTCTAATCTATTCCACTGATCCTCGGGTCTGTTTCTTTGCCAATACCATGCTGCTTTTAGCACAGTAGCTTTGTAGTATAGTTTCAATTGGAGATTGTGATACCCCCAGCCATGTCTCTGTTGCCCAGAATTGCTTTTGCTATTCTAGGTTTCTTATGCTCCCAAATGAATTTTTAGATAGTTTTCTCTAATTCTGTGAAGTATATTCTTGGATTTTCAATTGGTACTGCATTAAATCTAGATAGTAGTTTTTGGAAGTATGGCCATTTTCACTATATTGATTCTTCCTAACCAGGAACAAAGGATATCTTTCCATTTTCTTATATCCTCTTCAATCTCCTTCTTCAGAGTGCTGTAGTTTTCAGTGTAGAGTTCTTTTGCTTCCTTTGTTATGTTGATTCCTAGATATTTCATTTTTTAGATGATGTTGTAAAAGGAATTATTTCCCAAAATTCTCTCTCAATGGGTCTGCTATTTGCATATAAGAAGGCTATTGTCTTTTGAGTGTTGACCTTATATCCAGCTACTCTACTGAATCTGTCAATTAGGTCTAGAAGGCTTTTGATCGAGTTTTTTGAGTCTTCTATGTAAAGTATCATATCATCAACAAATAATGACAGTTTCACTTCTTCCTTTCCTATATTTATTCCTTTTATTTCTTTCTCTTGTCTAATTGCTGTGGCTAATGTTTCCAGAACAATATTGAACAGGAGTGGTGATAGTGGGCATTCTTGTCTTGTTCCTGATTTTACCATGAAAGTTTTCAGTTTTTGACCATTTAGTATGATGTTGGCTGTTGGTTTTTCATAAATAGCATTGATCAGGTTGAGATAAAGACTTTCTGTTTCCATTTTCTGTAGCGTTTTTATCATGAAAGGGTGCTGGATTTTGTCAAATGCCTTTTCTGCATCTATTGAGATGATCATATGGTTTTTGTCCTTGACTCTGTTAATATAATGTATTAGATTTATTGATTTATGGATGTTGAACCATGCTTGCATCCCTGGGATAAATCCGGCTTGGTCAGGGTGTATGATCTGGATGACCCTCTGTATTCTGTTTGCCAGTATCTTGTTGAGGATTTTTGCATCTTTGTTCATTAGGGAGGTTGGTCTGTCTTTCTCTTTTTGGGTTGGGTCTTTCCCTGGTTTTGGAATCCAAGTAACACTTGCTTCCAAGAATGAATTTGGAAGCCTTGCTTCCCTTTCAATTTCCTTGATGAGTTTAAAGAGTAATGGCGATAGTTCTTCTTTAAACATCTTGTAGAATTCAGCAGTGAAGCCCTCAGGACCTGAGCATTTCTTTGTTGGTAAATTTTTTATTACATTTTCAATTTCATTCATTGTTATTGGAGTGTTTCAAATTTCTATATCTTCTTCATTTAACTTTGGCAATTTGTATGCATCTAGGAATCTGTCCATTTCTTGTGTTTTCCATTTTATTAGAGTACAGGTTCTCAAGGTAGGTATTGATGATCCTCTGAATTTCTGCTGGATCTATTGTGTCTTCATCTTTTTCATTCTTAATTGCATGGATTTGAGCATTTTCTTTCCTTTTCTTTGATAAGGTTGGCTAAAGGTTTATCAATTTTATTTATTCTTTCGAAGAACCAGCTCTTCAATTCATTGATTTTTTGTATTATTCTCATAGCCTCCATTGCATTGATTTCTGCTCGGATCTTTATAACTTCCTTTCTTGTATGAGCTTTGGGTTTGTTATGCTCTTCTTTTTCTAGGAGCTTGAGGTTCTGTATTAGGTCATTTAACTGAGTTCTCTCTGTTGTCCTAATATGGGCATTCACTGCTATGAGTTTCCCACATAGAACTGCTTTCATTGTGTCCCATAGATTCCTGTATATTGTACTGGCTTTATCATTTACTTGTAGAAACTGTCTAATTTCTTCTTTAATTTCCTCTGTGACACATTCATTGTTCAGGAGAGTGTTATTCAATTTCCATGTGTTTGTGGATGTTCTATGGTTTCTTATGTTATTGATCTCCAATTTTATTG
>NW_004624746.1:22554995-22569518 GCF_000247695.1 Heterocephalus glaber | reverse complement strand
ATACCTACAATGTACCAATGATAAGATTGAATAATCGATAATGCAAAATAGGAAGAAAAGGTCCAAAGGGGTAAGGGTAGTGGGAGGGGCAGAGGAAAGGAAAGAAGGGAAAGGAAAAATGATGAGAAATGGAAATAAAGTCTTTGTATTTAGGAAAGGGTGGAGGGGGTGAAGGGAGGGCTAGGAATGGGGAAAAAAATAAGAACTAAGATGCATTATGTGAAGGTACAATTCCCAATGAGAAATGTAATTTTGTTGTATACCTAAAATATACCAATAAAAGAATTTAATAAAATTGCAAAAAAAAAATTATATGTTTGATGAGGTTGGCAATTTTTTAGTCCATTTGCCTGCATTGCAGAAGTGTTATATTTGGATTATTGTGTAGTTTTCAATTCATCCCTTGTAAAAATTATCCAACTTGTATCAATTAATGATTTAGTTATTGAATTGTTTTCTTAATAAGTATTTATTGAGGTTCATCAAAGAATGAGGGGACTGAAATAAAGTAATAACTAATGTAGACAAGGTCACTATATTTATAGACATCACATTTATTTGAATCAATTTTTAGTTTTGGTTATTGGTAATATTACTTCATTTTATAGGGAGACCAATTTGTGCCAACTGCCTTGCTGACTCACATTATTCTGACATCTTTACAAGTGACATTATCATACCTATTTTACTGGAAAGAAACTATTGACTCAGACAGGTTAAATGATGTGTGCACAATTAAAAGGCCAAATTAGTGACTAAATCATACATAATGACAAAGTGGTTTTGTATGGAAGAAAAGATCTGTGCCTATTACATCACACTAATCTTAGAATTTTCCAAAGGAAAGAAATAATGACTAGAAGTCTCATAGAATGGAAGTTGTAATTACAACTTAGCTTTCAGAAAGAGCATTACCACAGTCTGAAGTTACAACATGGCATTGATAAGGGTATCACTCTACTTCTAATATAACCTATTCTGGCTTTAAAAATGGAAACCAAGCCCAGAATGGTGGCCACACCTTTAATGCCAATGTGGGAGGATGAGATAGGAGGATTGAAAGTTGTAGCACAGCCCAGGCAACTTAGACCGACCATTCCTGAAAAATGTCAAAAAAATAAATAAAATAAAAAGGCCTGGTGGTGTAGATCTGTGCGAAGATGCTGGGTTCAATTCCCAGTGGTACAAAAACAAGACAAGATGATAAAACCAGTGCTGGTAGACATTCCTGAGGGTTGTCTTACCTCTCATTCCATGTGGTAGCAGCAGAACCGTACCACCTCAGTGCCACATTTGATTTGATTGGGAAGCAGTCCTTGGTCACAGGACTCCTCTTTGTAAATGTGAGAAGAGAAAAAGCTTTGAGTCTCTTCCCAACCCATAGTTGAAACTATGTAACACAAAAATTAGAAATCGTCAATTGTCATAAATGCAGATATGTAAAACAATGTATGTAAGAGGAAAAAAAGGTGACATGAAGGGAGAAACAGACAGAAATAAGAATTAATCTCATGGCATTCAAACCTCTTATTCCACCTGCCCTAGGCAGCTAATATTATGGCTTAACCTTTTCTTGAAGTTTTTTTTAAAGTTCACTTAGTTTCTATTTCTGACACATCAAACTCAGTTTTACTTTACCTGCATGTGAAACAATTCTCAATAATAAGCCTGTCCTCTAACACAAGTAAATATTGTTTTCAAACCTGCCACTTACTATTTGAAAAAAATTATCCTTGTTAATCTACAAAACCTTCAGCCACCGACACTTCACAATGACATGAGAATTAAGCTGGACCGTGTGTGCAAAAACACATCTTTGACCCATGCACATTTAAAGAATAATAAGAAATTAAGCAGGCACGTCAGGCACCTTGATGGACTCTCCATTGTGATACCTTTAAGATATTTTGAGAGTGTCATCTGCTGACTTCTCCAGTCAATTCTGCAGCCAGTCTACACTCCCATCATATTACATCACTCATGACTTTCAGGACACATCTTTTACCTTTGCATACACTGGTCCCTCTTCATAGAATCCCATATTCCTTCTATTTTATGTTGACTTATTGAATATTTTCCCATTGTTCAAAATCAAGTTGATGTCCCCTTAAAGCCTTACGTAATTTCCTTCCCAAAGAAAAAATAGACATGGGCCAATTTCTTTGTATAAAACTCTATTTGGGGGTAGAATTTTTATCATTGATAATTAATCAGTTATTTCCAAATTTTGTCCACTTGGTTAGAATCTTTGGAGGTAGAGACCATGTTTCTTCATCCATAATCATACCTCTCCAGTAAACAATCCCTCCTCACAGAGATAGTCATTTAAAGCAGATTCTAAGCTGCTAGTGTCTTTCTCAAGGTTTTTTTTTTTTTTTTTACTTCTTTCCTCCAGGACATTCCCTATAACATTATACTATTGTAAATGTTTTAATTTCATGTACAATTTCTTCAGTAAATCCATGAATATCTCTTGAGAATCTTTGTACTTGTTTAACTTTAAAGAAAATAATCTCCTTCTCAAGGATGACTAGCAATTTGTCTCCATAGGGCAAACCTCCTATTTATTTTTCATTGACCATGGCTTTTATTTAACTTGATTATATTTTACTGATCCTACTTTAGTTTGGTTTATGTGTCATAAGAGATTAAGAGTGATTTGATATATATTTTCTCAAATTATTATCACATTAACAAGATTGAATAAACTTGTCATCATCTGGAATAAATGTGATGATATCTGAATACTGCTCACTTCTCTAGTGGAAATACTTTTAGATATCCAACTCCTATGGTACACAATTTATGAAACGTATAGATATTGGTGTATAATTATTTCAGTAAGTTGCTTTATTTCATTTTCAAACAGAATGGTGACCATTTTATTACCGTCTTATCAACTGAGAATATGATGCTTTCCATGGTATGCTGAGGTCACGTGCTTTTGTTCTTTAAAAGGGAGTAAACACAGGTTGAGGTCATTGGCATTCTCTCCCAATAATTCAAAAGAAGGAAAATCTTTTTCCCTCTTTCTCAGAGCTACTAGAGTATGGCATATTTTCATGCATCTCTTTCCAACTTGCTAGCTTCTTTCTGTCCCATGGTTTAGAGGCCAGGAATGGTTTCCTGGACCATTGAGCTAGGTATGACAATTTTCCCAGGTTCATTTGTGTTTCCTCTGCAACTTCCTAAAACAATCATTTTAAAATTGATATTGCATCTCTTTTATATACAGTAATGCTTTTACCCTAGATTATTGAGCTACTTGAGACTAGCAACGAACACGTATGATTTCTTGAGTTCTTATTTGTTGGTGCCATGTATATCACACTGATGGAAGGGAACTAAACAGGTATTTGTCAGTGAATGAAATAATGCATCTTTGATTTCTGAATAGTTACAATCTGAATCTCCCACTACTTATTTTTATTTTCCTTACATTATTGTCTTACAATATGTGTAAAGAAACTCCTCAAAGCAAGAATATTTGTTCTTCTGTATTTAATACCTGATATCTGTACAGATCTAGCATCTAGTATCTCATCCTCCCAAGTATAACCTGCTATCAGTCTCAATGTCTGAGCCAAAGTCAGGCCTGGTTAAACTTTTTCATGGATCATTTTTAAAAATGGGATATATCAGTAGAAAATGTTACAATGTTACTGGAAAGTTTGAATCAGCCTGGCTGAGTGCTGCTCTGCATTATGTGGTCATCTCTTGGATCCACATCAAAATTTGTGCAGAGGTGCACAGAATTTTTTTCTGGCTATATCTTTGATGAAGTGTTTATAAATAAAAAGAAAGTGTCCATATAGGAGAGAGAATTTTGAGAGAATTTACTGAATTCTTCCTAATTTCTGGAAACATTAATGAGATCCAGAGTGGGCAAAAGACTGTCATAATCATGCATCTGACCCTCAAATGTACATCTTTCCACACTCAACTTCTAAGTTTCCACTTTATCTTACCCTTTCTTAAAAATAACATTTAATGGGGGTGTAGTAATTTTTGCAAGTAATGTTTTAAACCTTGCCAGTTTATGTATAAAGAGAAAAGGGTTGTATAGACATTGAGGGCTAATTTTCTAATGGTTGAAAATATTATGTCTAGTGATGTATTAATTGTATAAATGTGCCACTTTACCTTTCCCTGACCATAAAGTATATATCCAGGAATAAGCCATTCTTTATACATTTATGTTATATATCATGAATTTTATTACTACCACTCATTCCCACAAAAAAATTGTAGCTAGCATATTATTTAATGTTGTAGACTTAAAAATTTCACTTACAATGACCCTCAGGGTTCTTGATTAATATTTTACTATATCTAGCATTTTATTATTTCCCTTAAAGAGTAAAGTATATATTTAAGCCAAATTGACACCCTGTTGTAGTTGTAAGTCAAAAGACAGAAGACAAACTATCACCACAGAAATCTAGCAGAAAATATTTACTAAACACCAACTATGGAAGAAGTACCTTTGAGCTTTTCTTAAGTGAATGGTAACGGTAAAAAAGCAGAGACCACCATGGCTAATCCACCCAAATAAGAGTAACAAGAGGTATTACTTAATATAAGTTCAAGTTTTTCTTAAAGTGTGTCAATGGACACAAAGATGTCTTTATGGGTTTCATAGAAGTTGAGATCAGAGAAAACCACAAAAATTCACCAGTGCTCTCAATTTCTACACATAGGCGCTGGTCAGGTGAAAATTAGCACCTTGGTCCAGGTGCAGTAGTGGAGCCAGTTAAGTTAGGCAATTATTAATTTCTTGCTTATGAATTTCTGTTTTATAATTCTAAATAAGTATGTGGTCCTCTCCCATGCTTTACTTCAAATGACAGCAAATTTCCTCATGCTTGCAGAGAAAGCTTGGAAATTCAGGGACAGATGTATATAACACAATTGTCCTTCTTGGAAGGCCCATTTCTGTCTTTAGTTTGACAAGAAAATAAATTGTAGACATTTAGGGAAGCTGGATTTAAGGACAAAACATTTCAATTGAGATTGATTCATATTTACGAATGTGTCCAAGAGAGGAATGAAATAATCTATTAACAAAGATTACTTCATATATACAGACATTTACTAGTAAGATATTATTATCCTTACATTTAATAAATGAAGAAAAATTAGAAATTTGCACGTTGAGTGACTTCTTATGCTCCCAATAAAGGAGAAGCCATGGTTCCTGCCCTCTGCTCTTTCCACTACATTGTGCTAATGTCCAGGTCTAAATGAAATTTAAATGTCATATCTCTTCCGTGACTCATAAAGTGACCAGGGTTGTAATAGGTTGATTTATTATGTGAAGCCAGAGAAAAATCTATCACATAGTACACTATAAAAATGCAACTATTAAAAGTGACCCTATGTTCTCATTTTACAGATGAAGAAATGGAAAGAGAAGGGAAATGACTGCCAATTGATCATTAATAGGATGTATCGAACTCAACTTTGATGAGATCATTCTCCTCTTTAATATTATTTAATGACTTCCCATTGAACTTCAAATACATCCCAATTCCTCACCATTATGTTTTTATTCTTTTTTGCCTTCTCCTATGCAATAGCTACTCATGTTGTCATTCCATTAGCCTGCTTCAAAAGGTTATATTATCTCAGCCTGAAGTTTCAAATATGCTGATTTTTTACCAAATGTATTTCTCCATGCTATCCTTCATGTCTACTTCCTGACCATCCCCTATTCATACTTCAGAGTACACTTTAATGCTCTTCCGACATGGAATAAGATTTCCTGACTCATTTGTTTTCTAACATTCCTGGCATGTTTTTGCAGTTGTCAAATTTAAAGTTAAATTATTGTATATTTAAATTTTTGTTTAAAGTCTATAGGATGTAGGTTGGCATGGTTTCAGTGAATGAAAGCTGAATAATTAATACCAGGAAATTCTGTCACTTACAGCAATATTGAATGAACCTGGAAGAGATTATGCTGTTGATATAAATACAGACATATTCTCACTTATATGTGGAATCTAAAACAATTAAGTGGAGAATAGAATTTTCTTACCAAAGACTAGGGACTTTGGGAGAATGGGAAGATATTTGTCAAAGGGTACATATCTGCAGAAAGAATAAATGATAAGTTTTAAGCAATGAGTATGTTAATTAGCTCAATTCAATAATTTTACCTATATACACACATATATACATATATCCTAAAATTACTACCCCAGTATTACGTATGATTATAATTTGTAAAAAATTGAATTTGAAAAATCTTAAAACAGCTTTACCAAAACACTAAAAAGGAAGGAAAGGAAGGAAGGAAGGAAGGAAGGAAAAGAAAGGAAGGAAGAAAGAAAGAAAGAAAGAAAGAAAGAAAGAAAAAAAGAAAAAAGAAAATCGGGCACAAAGAATTCCAAAAGACCACATTAATTTCTCATAAAGTGTTTGAATTCTGTCTGCATGATTGTGCTTTCTTCACATGACTATTTTTAAACTCAATAATATATTTTAATTTTTTTATGGTACAGGGGATGAAACCCAAGGCTTTGTCACAGAGCTATATCACCAGCCATTTTCATTTTTTATTTTGAGACAGGGTTTCATTAGTTTGCTAAGTTGCCTGCGCTGGGCTCAAACTAAGAATCTTCCTTTCTGAGCCTCGCAGAAGGCTAGGTTTACAGGTATGCTCCACTACGCCTGCTAGTTTTATCATTCTTGACTGAAAAGTTTTCTACAGCTATTTAACCTGATTTTTCTATTTATCCTTGCTTAATGTTAAAAATGTTCAGACTATGTATGAGTCTAGAAATACTACAAAAGGAACTTATTTTTAAAACAAAAAATAATCATTTATATAAAACATTTAAAATATTCAAGAAAAATTACATCTTAGTTTTATGTCATTAAAGTAACAAATGAACTTTAACTTGTGGTTGCACTAGAGATAAAATGATATGTGGAAATACAATAAAAAAAAATATGGGGCCTAGAGATTTACTTCAGTGGCTCTGTGCCTGCCTCACAAGCACAAGGTTCTGAGTTTGTTCCCTGGTACCAAAAAACAAACAAACAGAAAACAAACATGATAATCTATGAAAATGGGCAGTGTAAAAGCTAAACTTCTCAGATTAGGAGAGTTCGCCCTCTTTTTATTTTTACATTTTGATTTCGAGTGAGCCTGAAAGTCAATCAGACTAAGCATTCTATTTCAATGCACTTACCTTCTTTCTTTGGATTTGGTGGAAATAGTGAAAACTTTCAAGTCACAAGTAGGTTTTCAGCACTATCTTGCATAGTTGTTGACCTTCACCTTTATTACATTTAAAGAACTATGTCGTTACTATTGCACATCTCTTTTAGACAACTTTATCTGCTGAAGAGTTTCACATTGTATACCTGCTATCTCAAGCCCCAGAACAGAATAATTTTTATTTATAACGTCTTCTTAAAACTGAAAAATTTAAAAATTCCAATAGTTTTTCTATTCAGATATGTGCCTTTGATCATTTTCATCTCAATTTATAAGGCATCATTCCTTAAAGTAAACAGCTTCTCTTTGACTTTGAAACTTTCTACTTGAAATCCCCTGTAATGGATTCTTATAATTCTATGTTGCCTTCATACATGCTTTGAATGTAGGTGTAGCTTTCCTGTGCCAGATGTTAGCTCAGTCATCCTTAGTAAAGTTTCCAAATCTAAAGATCCCGGAGTTCCTCTAGGCAAGCAGTCCAGATACCTATCTCCTACAGCTTCTTCCTGGAGACCACATTCCCAGGGAAAATCTAAATACAACCTCCTTGAATGGCCCTCCTGATCCCCTTAACTCACACAGACTCTTGAGCCGTGCCACAATGGTCACCTTTATGTCACAATTAACCTCCTGGAAATCATGTCTGCTTGCTTTAAAGTCACCAGTTAAAATTCCCTCCAAGACATCTGTGTGAATAACATCTTGGACCCCAAGAAAAGTGTTTCCCTACAAGTCTCTTTCTTATTCTCTACATATTCTCTGGCCTTCTTTTGTATTATCCAAGGTCTCTTTGTGTCTTCTAGGACCTGTAATTAGTAATATTTTAATTCCATCATGTATATCTCCTAAGAATTAAAGGAATGATCTCTATCTTAAACATTCTAAATGAAAACATGCTTACATCTAAGACTTTGTCTGATGTCACTGCTGAAGAATGCTGATCTCTCCTTACAGTGTTCAGCATCCCATCATAGGTTTCCACATACATTAAATTTACTTGGACATTTTACTCTGAATAACAAAGAATTCTATAATATTAACCACATCTCCTTGAAAAACAAAAGCACCTGACCCCTCTGTCTTAGTCAGTTTCTTCATTGCTGGGACAAAATACCCTACACCTGCAACTGAAAGGAGGAAGGTTTATTTTGCCTCAAGTTTTCAGCTGACTGTTGCTGACTCCAAGGCAGGAAGGAATGGTGGAAGGGTCTGGCAGAGGAAAGCAGCTCATGTCATGGAAACCAGGAAAAAGAGAGCAAAAGCCAGGGCTGGGAAGCTAGATAGACCTTTCCAGGTCACACACACAGTGATTGCCTCTTTACCAGGCCCCACCTGGTGTTAGCAAGTCAGCTATAATCATTCTATTGTCCAATCACATCCCAAACACACGAGGCTTTCAATTTTACATCCATATCATAGCACCCTGAATTACATATGATAAAATAATTGTGTAAACAAGGACTAAAAGTTATAATAGGTAATGTGAAATAGGAAGAAAAGGGGTAAAGGGGAAGGGGAAGGGGGGAGGGGTAGGGGAAAGGAAAGAAGAGAATGGAATTAATATGAGAAAATGAAAAAATGGAAACTAAGTCTTTGTAAATAGGGAAGGATGGAGGAGTTGAAGGGAGGGCAGGTGAAGGGGGAAAAATAAGAACCGAGAGAGTATGTAAAGGTGCAAATCTCCAATGATGAATGTCATTATATTGTATACATAAAATGTACCAATAAAAAAACCCAAAATGTTGTAGGGAAAAAATAATTGTGAAAGTAAAGAATATGGATAAAAGAATGATCAATAAAATTTCAAACCACTGGGAAGATATTTCACTTACTGTTAGCTAAATTACATTTTATTTCTTTGTGCTTGTGTATCTGTGTATGTGTGTGGGGTGAGCTGCATTATTACATATATATGCTTCTTTTGATCACACCCTAAAACCAGTGTATTCAAAGCTTGGTCCTCACAGTAGCACTATTAGAATGTCATAGAACCTTTAAGAGGGAAAGCTTTATAGGAGGTCCCAAGATCATTAGGGGAAGGATGGATGTGTTTTCATGTTGACCAATGAACAAATGTTAATATCTGAAACATCTAGTAGGATCATATTTAAAGGAACATTCTTGAATTATAGAGGATCTTTCCATATGTTTATTACATCTTTCTATCCTAATAGAGAAATAGTCAAGAAAATATTTGAAAATTACCAAGAATCTTCTTCTTATCCTATAAAAACCTCATAACTTTCTCAATGTAAACATACATATAAGTTCTGATAATGTATTTCAGTGGTCTTATTTTATTCTGTCTCCAAAAACTCTTAGCTATTTCCATAGAACATTTTAATATTCATTATTTCATTAATATACATATTTATTAAGGGTTTACTATATAGAATTCTAAGATTATAATGGCAAATAACTCAGAAATTACCACTGCTCCATCAATATTTTAGTGAGGAATATAGACAAATACAGAAAAGTGTTGTCTCAGGTGCAAAATTGCTATGAATGAGAAAGCAGAGTCAATCAAATTTGTAGTTGGAGGGAAGGATATTTTAAAAGTATTAAGGGAAGATTAAAGTTAGAAAGTGAAATTTTTGTGTCTATCTGAATGACAAGAAGCAATGATCTGATAAAGGGGGTATAGAATGAGTTGTAAAAATGCATATTTTTTAATGGAGTTGGAATACTGGGAATCAAACTCAGGACCTTGCTCTAGCCAGGCAGATGCCATGCCACTGAGCTAAATCCCCATCCCTTGGAGTACTGAGCATGAATTTGAGAGGAGGGAAGGTTTAAATCCTATAGGGCTCTGACATACATATTTACTTCTATCTAATCTATTCTGAATTCTCTGGACTCTTACTAGGTACTCCTTATTCTGTGAACCTCAAAAGGCAATCCCTTTTACATTGAACTGAGCTATCAACATTCATTTGGAACAAGTTCTAGCACTAAATTACCTAATATTGTCAGCGGCATATCTACATGCATCCTTTTTCACATGAGCATCTGTCAACTGAAAATGTGTGAGGCACCGTGTAGTTAGAAAGCAGCATGGGGAAATTGAAATAGACTGAGTTGGAAGTTAGAGACAAATATTCTGATCCCTTTCTGCCACTTACTATATCTACTGTTTTGGTCGAAATAGCTATCTTCTTTTCATACAAATATTCTTATCTGTAAAATGAGGATGATAATGGTGGATATTGCAGACTAGATATTTGCCTGATTATATGAAAGACCTTAAAAGATGATAGTTTCTGACACAGCAAGTACAGTATAGAATAAATGAACAAATATAAATGGATGAATTGCACAGTCACACAATAAGCTAAATCCTTAATGTTTGTCATGATCCACCCACTCGGACTGTTTATGCTCAGGGATGCAGTCAAAACAGAGTGAGTCAGGTTCACCCTACATGGGGGACCATAGAATGCTCTTCTGCAATATCTACTTGTTAACCAGAGACTTTGGTGAAAACTAGGGAGATATTTTATATAAATATTCCAAATAGAACCTGAGAACAGTCCAGAAACTGGAAGTTCTATTAAAGTTCATCATAGCAGATTCCTAACTCACCTGCATCCGGATCACTTCCAAATTTCTTTCAAAATGAATTCCAGGATGCCACATGCATCAGACTGATAAGAATCTCGGAATGGGGCTTAGAAATCTGTGTTTGTATAAATCACTTAGTTCATGTGTATGGTTCCAGAAGTTTGATAATTTACACTTTAGTGTCCCAAAAGCATTTTGCTTTCTATTCAGCTATGTTTGTAGAGGATGTTAAGAAAAA
This sequence comes from Heterocephalus glaber, assembly GCF_000247695.1. The sequence goes on along the minus strand of NW_004624746.1, from coordinate 22,558,488 downwards.
GCAATTTTTTATTCCATCAAAAACAGAATTAGAAAAATACATATGTTTCTGAAAATACATACAAAAGAGTTATTTTGATAAAATAAAATATGAGAGACAATAAAGGAGAAAAGTAATGCATGTATAAAGATGTAAGAATTTTAATGACAATATAGCTAGTCATCCATATGATGTGGCTACTTCAAATCCTTATTCCCTGCACATTCATAGGGACTAGTATTTAAAAGGACATCAAAATAAAGTGGTCCAGTTTTATAACAATGTCCTGGAAGGAATAAAGGAACTCAGTTTTTTACTTAGATAAAAAAAATGTATCACTTTGAAATTCACATCCAAATTACTGGAAGGCTGACCTGAAAGAGTGATGGAATTGTCTCTCGGGCAGAAAGAAAAAGGACTATTGAAAAGTGAAGGCTGGTTGTTTAGGATCAATATAAGGATATTCCTAATTCCGTATACTACAAAATGATAGAGATAGATAGATAGATAGATAGATAGATAGATAGATAGATAGATAGATAGACAGATAGACAGTGAGATAGGGATATAGAGAGCTGGAGATATATACATATTTATAAAAATAATCATAAAAATGTAGAAACTTGCTATCCTTAATTCATTAATATTCATCTCTATACTTATAGAAGCTATTATGATATTGTCCACAGATTTATTTAAAAAGTTATGTGTATTATGCCTTTGCAAATCTTATTTAATAGCAGTGTATTCTAAGATTTTTATGTGGGTTTTTATCTATCATTTGATGGCTGCATTATAGCTCATCAAGTGATATGCCATACCATTTTTTCTGCAATTGACTACTATGTCTGAAGAACTCTGCACACCAGAAGGTAAAGAATTCATTGAGATTCCTCAAAAGGATAGGATCTTAGTGTTCAAGGCATGTGATGAGGTGCTCTTTATAGACACTCATATTGTATAAAAAAAAAAATACAGGTCCACGGTAGGGAAGAAAGATATTCTAGAATCCCCGCAGAGTACAAGAACCACTTATGGTTTCTGGATCAGTGCTTTTTGCCCTACCATCAACCTGGAGGGCTGTCTTACTTTAGAATGGTAAAATCACATGATCACCGTCAGAGACATCAGATACGGGCAATACCAAAAGGAGCCCACACTGCATGCACTGAGATCCTTTCTCGCATGAAAACAACATGGCTATGCAGAGTAAGCGTTATTCCTGAGAAAGGAGCAACCACTACTTCCCAGAATGTCCTCAGATTATTGCCTGAAAGACAGGCCTGTACAAGGAAGTCTATGAAGGACTCTCACCTATTTATTGTACTATGTCATATATTTCTGGTCCCTGAAAAATTGCACGCATGTGAATCTGGCATAAGGGTAATATAATCAGAATATCCCAAATGTCTAATATCTGCAATCTCACTGATGCCTCAAAATGCATTTGTACCTACTTCATGTAATTATTTCCATTTCACAAAGATTATTGAAAAAAGATAATGTCATATAGATGGGCCATCAAAATATAACTGAGCCAATAAAGATGATCTATGCCTTTCAGTTTTCCATCCTTATGTCTAACCATCTCAGACAATCAAATTTAATTGAAAGCAAGTTTTCTGAAAAGATTTCAGATTATAATCAATGAACGCTTAAGGTATTTCTCTTGAGCTAACACCAGTTGCCGTGGTAAGTGTGCCATTATACACACCCCGGTGGATATTTTTATATTCCATTTTCAAAATTCTATTTTTATAACAATTCCTAAAATCAAAGGTAATTAAATGCAGTATTTCTACTTTATTTTCAGAAGGCATCTATTGCCAGGCTTGGTTGACTGTGGAGGATTGTCTATAATTTCTCACTTAAGAGGGTAATTTATTCATGACACTAATTGATGATGAAATGATTATTGAAGCTACACAGTGTGTCATTTCTTTCAATTTCTGTGTCGTTGTGCCCTGAGTTGGTATCTGTTTTTTTTTAATCTCTGTACCAGGATAATTATATAGCCATATGTAAATCACCCAATCCTACCTCTCTTATTTTTGAATGAAAACCAGGGTGTAATTACTGTAGATCTGTAACTATTATATATATATAATGAATTTTCAGAATATAATATAAATAATAAGTTCAAAATTAATTTGGAAGAGCAGTTTTAGGACATGTTATCAAAATTAACTTTAATGATAAATTTGGAAGGGTTTAAAGTTAAGCCAAATAAAAGCCTCAGGATTATGCACTTACTCTCTTTACTGACTTCTTGTTAAGAAACTCTGTGACTTGTCCTTCATTTTATGACAAGACTTGAAAGGTTGATTTGAATGAGGCATAGTCATAATTGTTAGGCAGTATAAAAAGATAATAGATTTTGAAACTTCTGTTTTATTTTTTTAAGGTCTTAAAATAATGTCATGAACTCTTGCACTACTGAATCTATCTAATCTAAGTGTCTGATTTTTAGGCAACAACTCAAACTCAAAAATGAATAAAAAAAGAAACACCGTATTGATAAATTTAATTCATTTTTATAATGTATGTGTTATTGCCTGTATTTGTAAGGTATAAATTCTTTCACAATCACAGCATAGCTCTGTTGTTTATGTAAGAGTATTTACCCAATGCAGTGTCAAAAACAGAATTTTCAGAGAACTAGCTAAATATTAACACTCCTTTTCTTTCAATATTCAGGTCAAAATTATTTCCCTAATAGCAACATTTGATCAGCCAGAAAATAGTGTGGAATTATGCCCCAAACCACATATAGAAGAGAATATATTCTAACCACATTCATACCTGCTAACCACATTCAAATCTACTCAGCCATAGCATCATGCCTGCAATATATTTTGGTGCATTTTTATAATTTTAATTTTATCAGTACATGTTTGCAATACATAATTACATCCATCGTGGGAAGTTGGTTCGTGCACGTAACACATCTCAATTATTTTTTCATCCCCTTCTTCTCTCCTCATTCTCACCTCCCTCCATCTGTTGGTCTCCTTCCGTTTTCCAAAAGATCTATCTCCCTACTCCCTGTTATCAATCTTTCATTTTTCTCTTTAATTTATTTATAATTTATAGTCTAATTGGTTTTTGTCATTCTACTCTTGCCACCCTACAATATATGCATCATTCAGCAGCCAGCTGTATATCTTAAATGTGAATCTGATAACATTCTTCACCTTCTCAAAAGCTTCCAAGGGCTTCTCAACATATTCAAAAGAATAATAAAATTCTCTATTCTACAATGTTATGTGTAGCATATCGCTTTTAGACTACAATCCTGAGTAGTGTGTTACTATATTGAATATGGTAGGCAATTATAGCACAATGCAAAGTATAACATTTGCTTTATAAACTTTTTTTAGGATCAATGATATTTTGTATTTATTATTGGTGCATGTTTTTAGTAAGTTATGATTACATTCATCATAGGTTGTTGGTACAGGTACATGGCATTTCTCAATTCTTTTTTAACCCTTTCCTTCTCTCTCCCTTCATA
>NW_004624746.1:22540262-22554895 GCF_000247695.1 Heterocephalus glaber | reverse complement strand
TTTGTAGTATATGATGATCATCTTTCTCATAGGTACTTGGTGATCATACACAGCACTTCACAATCCTTTCTCCTTTCCCTCAATCTCTTTCCCTCTCCTCCATCCCCCCTTCCCAGTATCTTTCAGTTCCCTTCCTATATATCAGTGATCTATCTCACTATTTCCTACAGTGTATTCTTTATTTTGCACCTTATTTATACATTAGAGTCCTCATATAAGAGAAAGTGTGTGATATTTAAACTTATATGTCTGATTTACTTCACTTAACTTTGTGGTCTCAAGATGCATCCTTTTACCTACCTTTAAGTTTTAAAAATGTTTTTGACTCTTTCATAATATCATTTATAATTATGTTTAATACTCTTTTATACTAATGTTCAACTGAAAACACAGGCACATGGTTAAGTGGTAGAAACTTTTCAGCTCCATTATAACCATATGGGATCACCATCATAAATACAGTCCATTGTTTGCTGCAAGACCATTAAGAGGAACATCACTGTATATTTTACATAGCAACACTCTGCAATGTCCCCATGATGAAACTGCCTAAGGATGCCTGTCTTAGAACCTGTATATCTGATGTCCTGTGACACATGATGGGAGTTCCCATCATCCTGCCCATGTCCTCTGAAACTCTCCTGTTCTATTCAGCTCCAGCCATATCCATTTTATTTCTGCTTCTGAAAATCTTGTGCATTCATATGCACCAGGGACTTTGTTCTCTCTATGATCTCACTGTCTGGAACACTTCCTTCCCCAGATACCTTTGTATGAGTCCCTCCCTCCATTCTATGAGACATCCAGTGAAACATCACATTCTCTAAGGAGCTGTTCTTTGGGAGACAATTGAAAACATATCTCATAAATCAACCTCAGCATCCCACCTAAACCTTTTCCTCCCTTTTTTTCATTGCATTTATCATGACATTAGGTGTGTGGTAATGATTTTTCACTATCAATAAATATTAGCTTCCTTAAGTAGCTTCTCCTGAATGCCCAGAGAAATGCTTACTTGTAGGGAGGATAGATAGTAAATGGTTGAACAGTTAATGAATAAATTGATGAATTATATCAAGATATAAGACATATAAAAGTAGTAAGAAGGAACATTTTTGCCAAACCCATCAGAGTTTCACATATCTGTGAATCCATTTGACTTTTTTCTTGGACTTAATTTGTTAAAGAATCTTTTACCCTAAAGTTTTATAACATGTTTTAAATTTTCTGGAAAATATCTAACCGCTCTATCAACTACAAATATAACTCCTCAAAGTGAAAATGGGATAATAAGGGTTTAGAACACAATTCTAATTCTCATTGCTTATAAGATATGTCAGAATTCTTTGAAGAATTACTTCATAGCTACTTGGTCAAGTAAAACTTGTTAGTCCATCAATGAATGAAATTAATATATAAACTATAAGGAGAAAAATACATGTAAAGGAAAAATGTATAAAATGGAAAAATGTCCTTTTCATGTAGGAAGAATCTCAATTCTCAGATTTTGCCCTTCAAAATTAGTAACCTATATCTCTTCCAGTTAACAATGTTAAGTAACAATGTAAATGAAATCAGTTAATGAGTTCTAAGAATGAACTAACAATACCACTCTCATATTATCATATGAATCATAATCATCATTATAATTGTCATCAGTAATTATATAGCAAATATATAGACATTAAGTTGTTTCTTTGGAGTTATAAATTTCATTGATTTTTATATAATCTTGTAAAATTTAATACTAAATTGCCTCTGGATGAGATAGCATTATTCTTTTTTTTTCTCCAGTACATACAGTGGTCATTTTCTGTCTCCCGATCTTTCACATCTGAATTAATCAAGTTTCTTACCTTAAATACTAATCTTCTTTGACATTTTGGTGTCTTGGAGTCTCTACCTCTCATATTCTTGACCATTTTTGGCATTTACTATTTGCTGCATTTCTGTGAATTTCCATTGGAGTGGGGAATGGATAGGATAGTTTATTTTCCTTCCTTAGTTAAGGCTGAAAGTTCAGTTGCTTCTCCATAATCTCTGTTTGAACAGCTGATCTATCTTCTCTTTAAAATCTCTCTTGTAGGCCGGGGATTTAACTCAGTGGTGCCACTGCCTGCCTTCCTAGTGCAAGGTCTCAAGTTCAATCCCACTTACTCCCAAAAAATAAATCTCTCTTGTTACTTGGATTGGCACCAGTCTCTGAAGAATAGGCCTGTCACTATGAATACCTAAAGATAAGACCAAGAAAATATTGTGCAAAGCCCATGTGAGATATATGTTCTAATTTTTATTGCCCCTATTTATGACAAGAGAAAGGATCTAAGGAAGCAGGTTATAAGAGAAGAAAAGCAATTTAGAATAGTGTCCCAGGTGATATTTTAAGTCTTTTCCACTTGTTTTCTTATCTACTATCCATTATGATGATGGTTTCTCATATTAATGGTTCTCTTCTTAAGATAAAAAAGAGTTAGTTTTTAGTCATGAAACTAAAACCATACATTATTAAGAACATATTTGAGATGATCTTGGATATTTCTGGATATCACTTTTAAGAATCATAACATGGAGTAAGTATGTGTACAGAAGTATCAGGACTGAGATTTTATTTGTTCTGCACATGTCCCAGTACTCCAGGTTCACTTCAAAAGGCTTGCTGGCCTGTGTTTTTCTAATTTCCTCTACCTGCTGTGAGAAGTGGGGATCTTTATTCTCACCTTTCTCTCACTAAAATGTCCTTTCATCAGGCCATACTGGCCATGGAGTGGACTTCTCAACTTAAACTCTTCCTCTTCATTCAGATAATGTCTTTCTGATGAGACTGGAAGTTTAATGTGTTCCATTTTGGTTTATTTTTAATAAGTCAGTTTTTTCTTTTAGACTTTCTTCTTTTGAGGTAGTTGTAAATTCACATGCAGTAATACAACATGGTACAGAAATCTTGTTATGCTGTTCAGGTTTATCAAATGCTAATAAGTTAGAAATGCATAGCATAGTATTATCCCCAGGATATCTATGATGACACATATTATATTAATGGGACAGTCAGGAAAAAGAGCATTTCCAGCACCAAGAGCACACTGCAGATTCTTCTTGTAGCCATTTCTGAACTGCACCATGCCCCTTTCAATTACTTCATACCACTTATCTGGTTCCTGTATGTTTAATTGTGTCATTTGGGATTGGCTTTTTGTTTTGTTTTTTGCTTTTTGCAGTACCAGGGATCAAACTCAGGACCTTGCACTTGCAAGGCAGGCACAGTGCCACTCAGCTAAATCCCGGCCCTGGCTATTCTTTTTTAAGACATCATAATTCTCAGGGGATTTATGTAGTTAGATGGATGGATAGATAGATAGATATACAGATAGATACATTTTTCCTTCTTATTACCAAGTAGTGTTTCATGAAATAATCCATAATTTAACTATTTGCCCACTGATAGACATGTGATCACTTCGACTTGTTATATGTTTTGTACTATTATGTTATATATTTATGCCTATGATAATTCTTGTTAATGTTTGTATCAGGTATGAGACATAGTGCTATGATTTGAATGGAGTTTGCAGCTTAAGGGTTCATGTGTTAGTAGCTATGTTTCCATGATGTCAGTGTAGGACACGGCACCTTTAAAGATAGAGCCCAGTGGATGGTGAATTGCTCACTGAGGGCACTGCCATGAGAAGTCATACTCAGAAGGAATTGCTTCCTAAGAGAGTGGGTTGCTGTACAAGAACAAGGCTGATCCCATCCCAGTCTCCAGGTTCCTATCTTGTCACGTGATCTTTCCCTCTTGCATGTATTCCTACCATGATGCATACCTCCTGCCATGCTTCCATGTAACCAAAATGATCTCTTGGCAGATGCCAAACACAAGGGACTTGCAACACTTTTGGACTTACAACATTCTGTAACCATAAGTTGTGTCTCCTCACCTTGTAAATCTTACTAATGATATTGGTCTTTAAAGCATCAACCCATATCATTGATTTTATATAACATTTTTGCTTTTAATTTCATCTTTTTCTTTGTCCCTTATTCTTTGATTTTCACTTGTGTTTGATCTGGCTTGGCTTCTTTTGTTCTAAGTTTTCTCCCTCCCTTGTCCTTCTGTTTCTCCTTCTCTTTCTCTTCTCTCCTTTCCTCTCCTCTTCTTCCTCTTCTTCCTCTCTTTCTTCCTCATCTTCTCCCTCTTCTTTTCCTCCTCCTCCTTCCTTCTTTTTCTTTCTCCTTTCTCCATCCATCTTCCTCTACTCTCACCCCTCTCTCTCCCTGTCTTTCTTTTTAATATGCTCTGGATCAAACCTAGAGCCTTACACTTGCTACCTCTGAGCTACACCCGTACAAATTCTAAAGGCAAAAGCTTAGATTTTTTTTTTTTGTACCAGGAATTGAATTCAGGACCTCATGCTTTCCAGGCAGGTGTTGTATTACTTTGCTACATCCCTAGCCCTGCTTCAATTTTTATTAATTTTTTTTTATATTCTACTGTCTGCACTTAACACTACCTTTTCCCTTTCAGCACTGATTTAGGTGTCCCACAAATTTCAAAATGTATTTCCATTTTTATTCAGTTCAATGAATTTTAAAATTTCACAGGAATGTCCATGAATCCTTTAATTGCATGTCTGTTCACTTCGAAATGTTTATCCACTTGCCCATTATCTTCTATTAATTGGCTTTGTAATCATCAAACACTATGACTTTTGTTTATGTTAAAATTCAGGTTATTTTCTAAATTGGTGTATATTCTGGTTCCTAGGAAAGAATGTGCTTTCTTCCGGGGTTGGACAATATGGTCTATGTATGTCAATTAGGTTCTGTTAGTTGATGGTATCATTGAGTTCCCTATTCTTGCTGATTTTTTTGTGTATTCATCCAATTTTTGATAGAAAGATCAAACTCTCTAACTATAATTGTAGATTTATCTATATTCCTCACCCATATTAGGTTTTGTGTCCTAAATTTTACTTTTTCATTTGAGTAATAAACTTCACTATACTTTTTTGGTGGAATAAGCCTTATCAGTGTATAATGTTTCTCTATGTCTTTGGTAATTAGTTTTGCTCTAATGTATGCTTTATCTGATATTCACATAGGGATGTTTATTTTTTAATTTTTATGATACGTTTTTCCATCTTTTATACAAATTGTCTATATTTATATATAATATATATTATATGTATATGAGTATAAAGTGAATCTTAATAAATTCATATGATTACATTACTTCTAAAATTTACCTTTCCAGTATCTTTTAGTTGTTGTACTTACATGATTTGTAGTCAATAAAGTTATACTTACCTCAGAACTGAAGTCTTTAATTTTTGTGTTTTCTTTTTAATTGATCTATTTTCCTTATTCTACTATGTTATATGTCGATTTAAAATGGTTTTAGAATTTAAATTTTATCTGTAATGGTTTTCATTATAAATTTTCTATGGGTTCTTTACTGGGTGTTCTAGATACTGCATTATTAGTACATAGCATATTACAATCTATTGGTTATCATCTTATCATTTTAAATGAAGTGTAGAAATTTACCAACATTTACATGCATTTATTTTCCATCATTTATAACATTACTGCCTTAAGTATTTTCTGTTTATACATTTAAAACCACCTCAACAGTGTTATGATATTTTGGCTCAGTTATTGTACATAATTTAGAAAGTTTATTAAAGTGAAAAAAACTATGGCATTGTCCCTATTTTTGCACATCTTTATTTTCCTTCTCAATGTTCAAAATTCCTTCTTTTATCATATTCTTCTATTGGAGAACATTCCTCAGCCATTCTTTTTGAGCTGGTGGCAATAAATTCTCATGGTCCTCTTTCCTCAGAAAATGGCTGGTTTTCTTTTTTCATCTCAGAAAGATATTTTCATTGAATGTAAAATACTGGACTATTCTTTTAGCATTTGAAAAATGTACCGCGATTTTTCTCCTGTTTCAGTGGAAACCACGATGGATTCTGTTGGTAAATCCTCTGCTATTTTTGTTCTTATTCTACAGAAAATCCATTATTTCTCTATCTCTCTGATTTTAAAGTTATTCTTTTCTTTCTCTTTCCTCCCTCAAGGCTTTTTTATTAATTCCCAAAATATGACTTCACTACATCTTGATTCACAATAAAAATTTGGTGTGCTCTAGTGCACTATTTTTTTAAATGTTTTCTCCTTGTGTTGTTCAGATAGGTTAATTTTTAAATCTATCTTCCAATTCATTAATTCTATCGCTCATCTCCTTAATTCTTATGATTAGCCCATCCACTATTTAAAAATATTGGATATTAAGTAGTTCTAAAACTTTTATTTACTTCTTTATAACTTCTATTTCTTTAACATTTTCTACTTCTTTGATACAATTATCTATTTTTTCATTTATTTCAAGAACTTTTATAATTGCTTTTTGAAGCATTTTAATCATGATTACATTATTATCTTTGTCACATAATTCTGACATTCCTAGCATATTCATGCTGGCATCTGTTGATTTTCTTAATCAATGCAGTCTTTCAAATTTTTGGTATTTAACTAAGAACGTGTTTTATGGAAAGTGTTACATTTAGAGTATTGTAAAAATCTGAATCTCCCTTAAATGCTTAGTTTTAACTGGCTTCTGGAAACACCATTCTGGTGGAAGAAGAGTGATTGTCCCCTCTTCATTATAATCAGACAAGTTAGGAATTTCAAGTTTTCCAGACTCCACTGATACTTGTGGAGGGCATTCCTCATTCTTAATGGTGATAATTCTTGCTTCCCACTGATACCTTCTTGGTTGGAAGGAATAAAAAGTTATTCATTTATTTTTTTCCCTAGTGACCTCCACTGACAGCAGTAGCTGGGCCAAGGTCAGGGGAGCTGCCTGGTTAGTACTGGGAAGTAATGAAAGTTTCAGGGAACCCAGACTTCCATCCTTGACAGCCTGACAGGGGACCCTAATCCAGTTCCTGGAAGTAGTGTCCAAAAAGCCATGTACACAACTGAAACTTTTGTCTCTACCTAGTTTCAAAGAAGCTCAAATTCACTCAGTGCTAAGCTTCTTCTTCGTAGTGATGACTGTATGCTTCATTAATAGTAAGTGGTCAGAAAGTCTCTTATGCTTACATAGCTCTTTGAATACCACCCTGATAGTAGGATGTGGCCACATTGGTACAATCTGATAAGAGTGAAAGTCTTATCTACCTGGGTTGTTTGTGGTCTGAATAGGGTGAGGCTACAGCTTTTCCTGTGGTGTTTGGCTGAAGTAGAGCAATTCTACTCTTTTTCTGGTCTGTTAGCAAGAAGAGCAATTTTTAATGTAGCTCTTGTTGTCTGTGCCTATTGGCATTTCTACCTTGTTGTCTCTGTCCTCTATAAGTCTGAAAATATATGAGACCAAAAGAAATCTAAAGATACTTGTCACTGTACTTCTCTTTAATTTTTAAAATCTGTAGCTACTGTGCTTTCTCCTTTTCCCTTGTCTTATGTTTGTCTTAAATGCCATAACCATTTATACTTTTAAAATATGGAAATATGTGTTGACTATATTTTCCTGGAAGCAGAACCCACCGCCACACCTTAAATGATCTTTCATGAATTTTCACTCAATTATCCATTCTTAGTGAAATATCAAATTCTTGCTAGAATGCTAATATAATTTATTTACTCATAATGACATCTTGCCCTCTATAAAGATTGAGCTTTGAGGGAAGAAAAGTGTCGTATTCCATTTACTAAGTTTGATAAACACCTAAGGCTATAACTTGAAAGTCACAAATCATTCACAATTTCCACATATTTATTATTTTTAGTTTCATCTTTATCCCTAAAGAAAGATCACTAAGCCAAACTAAACAAAACTGTGCAAGGATTCAACTGTCTAGTACTAGAAAAGTTTTGTTTTTGCATACTACCACAACAGAATGGCAGTGGGGAGGGGAACGGAGTCATAGAGACCCAGACAGAGAGAAGCTGTCATCACATCAAGATTGGGAATTCTCCCCCATTGTGAAGAGTGATTGCTTCTTGCTTAGCATTTAAAGTACAAAATGAAAATTTATTTCTGTCCTGTACTATGTATTCTTAAGAGTATATATATATGACATATATATGACATATATATATGACATATATATATGACATATATATATAATCACATAGATCAGTTTCTCTTAAAGAGAAAGTGACTAGTAAAAAGTTTTGAATATATTCTCCATATATCCACAGTGTGTTGCACATAATAAATTTCAAAATGCTTGATCAAAGAATGATTACGTAGTTCTTGATTCATGAAAGAAGCATCTATAAAGGAAAATGCATTTTCTTGCAAAAGACTTAATAAAGTCAATAAAAAAAACTACACAACATTTTTCAAACATACAATGGCCTTGTCCATGGATAAAGTTGACACAACAGACATGAAGCTACTTAATTAAAGTGGATGAATTAATGTCATCTTCTGGAACAATACACATTGTTTCTCTATCACTCTATTATATTTGCAAGCTTAATTGTGACTGGCCCCGAGGGAACATTTTTCTTCCTTGCCAATGAGAAATAACCTTGCTTTTGTAATTTTTTTCATTGTAAGACAGAGCTTTCTGAAATCATGTTTCTGAATTACTAGTTAATAAAGGTCAGTCATCCAGGAATTTGATTGGTTCAATCTGATTTCATTAGGTATGATATGATAATACTGGAGATGAAGAAAGCCCATCTTATTAAGATCAGCAATTTAAAAGCCAAAAATCATTTGGGGATAATAGCATGCAAAATTCTTCAAGCTATTGAAGTGCACGGAAGATGTTAAAATAAACTATGGTGCTCTAAATGGAGAACTCGTCCTATGCAAAAAATATGAATTTATGCTAATTGTTCATTTAGAGTGGTTAAAATTGCTTCTACTTTAGAAAGCACTGACCTCATCAGGGATTTGTGAAGTTGGAAGATGAAAAATGCAACTCTTCTTATTTTCAAAGAGCAGAAAATAATAAGTAAAACACATCAGTGGCACAATGCGCAGGAATCAGTGGCTTCTATGGCTATATTCCAATAAATACCAGGAACATCTATAAAAAAAAAAAACCTCTCTAAGTTACCGTAGTTATATTCATCAATTGTTTTCACATGTTATGTAGACAATTTCGATTTCAATATGTGTAATTTTTTAAAAATATGGATTGCCAGTTGGAAATAGCCAAATTAAAATCAGTGTATCCACCAATGAACTGGACAGAGGAGGATAAATTATGCAGAATTCTGGCCAAAAGATGAGAATATAATGTATCAGAATAGAAAAGTTACATCCTCAACAATTTCAAGCATTTTTATTATATTTTTTAGGAGCAATAACAAGTTTTTCTGGGAATATCTAGAGGAAAATGTATATGTAAATTACATTTGAGTAAGAAAAAAACCACACGCCTTTATTTGTACACAGCCATCATGAAGAAAAGGTGCTGACCAAACACTTACACAAGTGAGCCAGATGGTGCTTTGTAACTGCAAGAACTATATGCAGATGTGTTCAATGATGTTCTTGTGAGATGTACTAAATTGATTTCTCATATCTTATTTACTATCAGCATGCTTTAAACATGAAGGCATTAAAACATATTTTGTGTAAGAGATATACATATTATTTAATCTGTTCTCCACCCATTTTACAGATGATAAAATTGATATTCAGGGTCAATCAGAGAGATCCCTTATTGCAAAGATGATATTTACTTGCTTTGCATGCGAGCCCTTTATGAAAAAAGAAATAGACTTAAAGGTATAAATTATTTCTTGTGAATTTTTAGCCACAAGGTGAGAAATGAAAATTACACTCCTTGAATAACCTCAACAGGCTCTCTTCTGAGAGTGTCAAAGGAAGAAACATATAGATAAATGCATCAAGAAAGAGGTTGGTAATCTCTCCTCGCAGTTCTTTGCTCTCTTACTTCAAGTCACAAGTGGAGTGAATTGATGTGGAAGGCTTTGTATAAGATTACACTTTTATCAAAACCAAGTGTATAGTATTTACATGAATATAGGGAGACTAGGATGTTGCATGTTTCCATATGCACAAAACAGTTTTGCAATGTTTACTTATTGGCATTGTTGATGGTTTAAATTCCACCAGTGATGTTATGGATGGCCGTTGAAATAGTATTCAACTCCCAGCCTCCAGAATCTATATTACTGTGCTCTATTGCTGAAGATGGGATTTAACTTTGGTCTGACCATGAAAAATATGTATTTAATTATATTAAGGGAGAGAAAGAAGGAAAGCAAGAAGGAAGGAAAGAAGGAAGGAAGGAAGGAAGGAAGGAAGGAAGGAAGGAAGGAAGGGGCAATGAAGGAAAGGGAAAGGAAGGAAGTAAAAGGATCGAGGGCAAGAAAAATAGCTTATGCTTTGTAAAAATTATGATTTAAAAATTAGAAAAAAGTTGCTGATGAATATCATTGCATCATTATGTTAGTTACTTTTCTCATTTCTGAGATAAAACACCCAACACTCAAAGTTAAAGGAGGAAAATTTTATCTCACCTTACAGTTTGTAGAGGTTTCAGCCCTTAGTTGGCTTGCTCTAAGGCAGGTGGAATGGTAGAGAGGCATCGCAGAGGAACAACAGTTCATGAAGTTTCAGGCAGGAAGTAGGAAGAAACAACAGTGAACTTCCCTTTCCCTTTTATCTCATCTAGGCTATAACCCTTTGAGGTGGTGCCACTCACACTCAGAACTATGCTAAGGCAATCAGTGGACTAATTTAGTACCACACACCCTTAATCCAGTATCAGATGCCCTAGTTCCAGCAAGCTCCAGCAAGACAATCAATCCCCACCCATGAGTAGGTGGGGGGGAATATGTAGATACATGCCATAACAATCACAGCATTAACCAAATAAATGTTTGTGGATTCAAATATCAAATTGAATCTTTATAAATGCATACTGTATACATTATGCTCCAATGGTCCTCTGTATTTGTGTGACTTGAATATAAAGGAAACTAGAGAAGAAGGAATATTGTATAATCTAAAACTTCATTAATGCAGTATTTTTAAATTCTTTTTAAGGGATTGTATTGACTATATATATACCATACAGTATGATTGCAGTAAAGCAATATCTCTCAAAAGGTGACCATTCCCTGAGGAACTTGTTAGAAGAGTTTATAAAAACCATTTTTTCTTTATTTCTTCATTCATTGATGGTCCTATGGGCTGTTTCCAAGATTTAATATTATAAATTGTGCTGGTATAATCAGTATGCATCTATCATTTTGATATGATGCTTTTGATTCTTTCAGGAAGATACCTACAAAGGGACTATTTGAATCAAATGGATCCTTAGTTTCTTGAGGAACTTCCATATTTATTTCCATAGTGGTGGTACCAATAAACACTTCCACCAACAATGGAGAAGTTCCTTTTTGGCACAGCCTCGCCAGCATCTGTAATTGGCTGATTTCTTGATAGTAGCCATTCTTTCTGTAGTGAGATAAAATCTCAGTGTCGTTTTAATTTGTATTTCTCGAATGACTGCTTTTGTTGATCATTTTTTCGTATATTTATTTACTGCTTGTACTTCTTGATCTGAGAAATGTGTATTCATTCCTGATACCCATTTTTGGATTAAGTGTTTAAACTTTGGGCCCTGATTTCTTTAGTTCTTTATTTATTCTAGATATTAGTACTTTGTCTGATAAATAGCTGGTGAATGTTTTCTTCCCTGTGAGTTGACTTTCATTTTCTTATTGGTTTCTTAAATAAGAAGGGGTACAATGGAAGAAGGAAGAAGAAAAGAAACAAGGGGAAACATGAATTAAAAACAAGAATGGAAGGAAAAAATAGAAACAAAACTTGCGTAAGTGAGGACCAGAAAAAGGTTAAAGGGAGGGGAGGGAGATGGGAAGAAATTAAGATATATTACATACAAGTACAAATTCCCTAAAGTGAATGTAATCATTATGTATGGCAAATATGTACAAATAAAATAATAAAATAAGCTAAAAAAAAAAAAAAAGAAATTCAAGGTTTTAGATTCCTTTCTCAAACCTATTACTTAAGAAGTTCTGGAGGTGGGGCCCAATAATTTGTGTTTTACCAAGCCCTTCAGGCCAAAGGAGCACTTATTCTAGTTTTTAAAGTAATGATCTTTGTCAATTTCTTAAAATAAGGTGTATACATAATATAAAGAAGATTTGCATTTTTGTAAGGACAAAATTTATTTAAAGACTGACTGAAATGATTTATTTGCACACATTATGTCCATTCCCTTCAAATTCTAAACTTAAAAAAATTATAGTAGAAGAATGAAAGAACCAAAAACTTGGTTTACCACCTATAATTGACCAGCCTTGTTCACAACACAGAAAGACAAATAAGAGTAGCCTGGTGGCTTAAGTATGGGTTGTTATCTGGGCAGTGTGGACTCATGTTCTGATAATAACACATTCCTGTATTTTCATTTGATGCCTGAAATTGCATATGTAGGCATATTAGGAGGCTGATAATGCTTAAAATGTAACTTATTGAAGGAGAGGTGTTATTTTATCTTATAAGTCATTCAGTTTTAGCAAATAAGAACCAAGTGTATACAGGTCATTGTCTTTTTACAGTAACAAGCTTTATTTGAATAATATGCATAAGATTGAATTGGCATTAAGAAATAATATATTTGAAAATATTATCATTAAAAGCCACACTGATGAATTGGCAAGTCATTTGAACAAATTAATCAGGAACTGTGTTCCATAGGTACAACACAGGGAAAAGAGACCTTTTTCTCTGTATTTCTTTTAATTCATTCTACTTTAATTTATTCCAAATTAATGAGTTATTTGGTAAATAAAAGAAGAAAAGCTAATGTACATTTTCTAGTCTGTCAATAATTGCAGGAAAGAAGTGAAAATTAAATCACAGAAGCAACTGTTTTTATGTTACCATATTACTCTGAATTATTATTTTAATAGGAAGTTCAATTGGCAATTAGAGAATTATATTCTGTGAACTTGGTGCATCATTTTCCTTCTCTAAGCTTTATTGTGCTGTTTAAAACACAAGGGAATAAAACTATATCTTTGGTTTCTATATATGACATAGGAAACCCTTGCTAATTGTTCATTAGAAACCACAGTGGGGAAGAAAAAAGGGGATAAATGGGGGTCTCTACCCAAACAATACCTCAAGTTAATAAGACCTAAAATGATTTTAATGACTCCGAATTGTCATTTCTTTTTTTGCCTTTATTTCTGTATGTTAAAAAAGTTGCATTCAAATGGCATTATGCAAAGCTAGATTTATACTTGATAATTAGGATACTTGATGGGTTTGGTTTCATGGCTTGGAAATCACAGTAGGTTGTTTCCTCCCAAATGGAACACAAAGATGTTATGTTAGGTTTATGTGCAAACTCCAGCAAAGTTGGGTTTCTGTAGAAATAGAAAGTAAGAATTAGTCCAAAATTTTAATTTTTCCCCTGAAGAAGAGACATGTCTTTCTGAAAAATCTAGTATCAATGAACAATGTGTGATAAGTTATTCTTGCTGAGATTTTTCCAAAGCATATTGTGTCATAAAAACATAGAGATTTAATTTTATTTTAGATTTTTCAAATGTAAAAAATTAAATTTCTAGTGAATATATATACATTCACCTAACAGATTCTACAATTATAATTGTACTATATTTCTACTAACACATACATATATATTCATGCATTGCTTTATTTACCCATCAAACCATCTCTTTTATATCTTTTGGGGGATGCACTTCATTGTAAATTTTAAATATTTTAATACTAAATAATTTAATACCCACATTATTAGCTAATGTGAGGTATTTATGAATAGTATTTTGTGGAAAATTTATAAAACTGAAAATTTTAGACAAAATTTACCAAACTTTATACATCTATATCAAATTGTAGGGTGTTACCATTATTCAAGAAAATTATTACAACTCTTGCCCTAAACCCTGAGAGATAGAGTTGTATCCACCATAGATTTGATTCAAGTTGATCTAGAATTTCATGTAAATTAAATAGGACCTTATATACTTTCTGTATAAGTCTGCTTTCAATAACCATGAAGGTTTGAGATTCATTCATATATTTATGTGATAATAATGTATTTAGTTACTGACAATGTCTCATTGTATGAATGTAATTTTTAAAAAACTTTTCTTGATGGATATTTAGGCAGTTTTTCACCTAGTGCTGATATGACTAAATCTGTTTTATACATTTTTATAAAATGTTTTGATATCAAAACTTTCATTTCTCTTAAATGACTAACTCAGAGTAGAAATGCTATTATACAGTGAGATGTAAGCTTAATATTGAGAAATCACCTGAATTGTTCCAGAGTGTCTGTAAGATTGTCTATTTCTACCAGCAATGTATGAAAATTCTAGCAATAACAAATTTTATTGAATTTTAATAGTAGTCTTTCTTCTTTAATTTTAGACACTTACATGGGTGCACACCGATACATAATTATGATTTTAATTTACAATTTTCTGATAACTAATGGTTTAAGGTTTTTCTGTTTATCATTTGAATATGATTTTTTCCCAATTAACTTTATTGGTACATTTTAAGTATAAAATACAGTTACATTCATCATTGGGATCTTGTACCATTACATGAGTCTCTTGGTTCTTAT
>NW_004624746.1:22498334-22537562 GCF_000247695.1 Heterocephalus glaber | reverse complement strand
CAGATCCTCTTTTGTTGCCAGTTCAGAGAGTCCAGGTGGTTGAGTATCAGATTGTTCCATCTCATTTCCCTTTGGGGTTGCTGTAGGTGATCCAGAAGTCTATTTTTGAGGCTTGTTTATGTGTCTTCTCTCTTCCACAGGGGCGGGGGTGCTTCTGGCACCCACGTGGCTCACCTTCCCTGCCCTAGGAGCTTGGGATGGAGGTGGGGAGCTTCCTTCCAGGTGGGTTCTGGGACTGGCTCAGCTTCTCTGCCCTAGGAGCCTGGGATGGAGGTGGGGGAGCTTCCTTCTGGGTGCTGGGACCTGCTGAGCTTCTCTGCCCTAGGAGACTGGGATGGCACCGGGAGAGTTTGAATATGATTTTTTGATGTGTCTGTACAAATCTTTTATTGTTCTTTCATTCAATTATCTTTGCATTATTGCTATGAAGTTCTTTATAAAGTTGGGACATCAAGCCTTTTATCTCTTAGCAAATATATAGATTATGACTATTTTTCACAATGTATAATTTATCTATTTATACTTAATGTTATTTTAATGAGTACAATTTTTATGATGAATGTTCATTTATCCTCTTTAAATTTAATTTCATTTTTCTTTATCCACAATCCATGGATATGTTCTTCTTTGTTTTATTTAAAAGTTTTATGATTTTCATTTTTATGTTGAAGTTTATTTTCCATTTGAAATCATGTTAGTCTATGGTGTGAGCTTAGTATTGAGGTCTGTATTAGTCAGCTTTTTGTTGTTGGAACACAATACCTAATCCCTACAATTTAGAAGGAGAGATGCTTAATTTGGCTCATGGTTTCAGAGGTTGGAAGCCCAGAGTTGGCTGGCTCCCAGGCAGGAAGTCAGAGTAGAAGTACATGGCTAAGCAAAGTGCTTAGTTTGTGATTTCCTGGCCCCGGAAGAGGGGCAAAATGTCAGAGAGGAAGATGTAAGAGCCAGATATAGTACCAAAAGTCTCACCTCCATGACCCAAGGAACAGCAATCAAGCTTAACCATCACATTCCCTACCATAAGCATCTCCTTCAGTCAGCATGGTTTGTATTACTTTGGTGTTCTTAGTGAAAAGTTGTATACCAGTATAAGATTGTGACTATTACTGGACTTATTCCACTGTATTGCAATTGTCTATAGATTCTTATGTTGATATTACATTTCCAAGATTACAGTTTTTAAATAATAAATCTAGAAGCCATTTCTCCATTTTTGTACCCTTTCCATATTTGTTTTATTTCATGGCCTTTGTACTTAAATTTTTAAAAAAATAACTTTATTATCAAACACACGCACATACAAAAATTAAAACCATTCAAAGAAGAACAATTCAAGGGGAAAAAACTACAATAATATTCAAATATAGTAGAACTCAATAAAAAAAAAACAAAACCTGAAAAGCACTTAAACATTTTTCCTTATAACTGAATAAAGGATCTCAAGAACCAAGAAGACACCAGAGAATGAGATTTGTTTCAGAAAGATCCCCAAAACCAACATTGAACAAATAGTGCTCTGGAAAAAATACTCCAGTTACCTAGCAGACTCCACATAAGCCAAGCTTCTCCCTAATTTAAATTTCAATACAGTCATATGACACATGATGGAAACATAATCTGAGAAATCTGTTATTAGGCGATTTCATCCATGTATATCCTGAATTACACTTTCAGTTTCTCATACTAAAGAAACTATTCGGTATTTACACATGTGTGTCCTATTTATTTCACTTAAGAGTATGGCCTCAATATGCATCCATTTAGCTATGGATGTTTCTAGTTTCCCATTCTTTATGGCTCAGTAGTACTCTATTTTAAAAAAAACAACCTACATCTTTATCCAGTTTCCAGTTAATGGGCACTTGGGGTATTTCCAAGCTTTTGCTATTACAAACTGTGCCACTATAAACATGGATGGACATGTATTGCTGTGGTATGATTCTTTTAATTCTTTTGGGAAGACACCCAGCAGATGGATAGCTGGGTCAAATAGGACCTCTAACCCTAATTCTTTGAGGTATCTCCATACTGACTTCCAGGGTGGTTGCACCAGTCTGCATTCCCACTAGGAATGGAGAATGGTTCCTTTCTCCCCACACCCCTGCCAACATTTGTTATTGGTTGATTTCTTGATAACAGCCATTCTTTCTCCTGTGAGGTGAAATCTCAGTGGAGTTTTCATCTGCATCTCTCAAATGACTGACCAGTGATGTTGAACATTTTTTCATATATTTATTTGCCAATTTTACTTCTTTGTATGAGAAATGTCCGTTCATTTCAGATGTCCATTTTTGAATTGGTCTTTTAATTTGGGGGTCTGATTTTTTTCAGTTCTTTATATATTCTAGATATAACTCCTTTGTCTGAGGCACATTTGCTGAAAACTTTTTCCCACATTGCAGGTTGTCTCTTAGCTCTGTTGGTGGTTTCTCTTGCAATGCAGAAGCTTTTTAATAAGATAAGGTCCCAGTTGTTGATTTTTTGTGCAAGTTTCCTTGGCACTGAGGTTATGTTCGTAAAATCTTTTCCTATACCAATGTCTTCAAGAGTCCTTCCTAACTTATCTTCCAGCAAATTTAGTGTTTCTGTCTTAATATTTAAATCTTTAATCCACTTTGATCTTAATTTAGTGCATGGTGATGGGTATTGTTCTAGTTTTAATCTTTGACAGGTTGAAATCTAGTTTTTCCAGCACCACTTATTAAGTAGGATATCTTTCCTCCAATGAGGATGATTGGCTCCTTTGTCAAAGATGAGGTGGGTGAGCATATCTGTAGTTGTTTCTGCATCTTCTAATTTATTCCACTGATCCTTGGGTCTGTTTCTTTGCCAGTACCATGCTGTTTTTTATCACAGTAGCTTTGTAGTATAGTTTCAAGTTAGGGATTGGAATACCCGCAGCCATATCTCTGTTGCCTAAAATTTCTTTTGCTATTCTAGGTCTCTTCTGGTTCCAAATTAATTTTTGGATTCTTTTCTCTAGTTCTGGGAAATATATTCTTGGAATTTCAATCGGCATTGCATTAAACCTATATAATAGTTTTGGAGGTATGGCTATTTTCACTATATTGGCTCTTCCTATCTAGCAACAAGGGATGTCTCTCCATTTTCTTATATCCTCCTCAATCACCTTTTTTTCAAAGTGCTATAGTTTTCAGTGTAGAAGTCTTTCGCTTCCTTTGTTAGATTAACTCCTAGATATTTCATTTTTGGGGGATGCTATTGTAAAGGGAATTATTTCCCTAATTTCTCTCTCAGTGAGTCTATTATTTGTATATAAAAAGGCTATTGTTTTTTGAGTGTTAACCTTGTATCCAGCTACTCTATTGAATCTGTCAATTAAGTGTAGAAGTCTTTTGACAGAGTATTTTGGGTCTTCTATGTAAAGTATCATATCATCAGCAAATAATGACAGTTTAACTTCTTCCTTTCCTATTTTTATTCCTTTTATTTCTTTCTCTTTTCTAATTGCTGTGGCTAATGTTTCCAGAACAATGTTAAACAGGAGTGATGATATTGGGGATCCTTGTCTTGTTCCTGATTTTATTGTGAAAGTTCTCAGTTTTTGACCATTTAGTATGATGTTGGCTGTTGGTTTTTCATAGATAGCCTTAATCAAGTTGACATAAAGACCTTGTATTCCAATTTTCTGTAAGATTTTTATCATGAATGGGTGTTGGATTTTGTGGAATGCCTTTTCTGCATGTATTGACATGATCATATGTTTTGTCTTTGACTCTGTTAATATAGTGCATTATATTTATTGATTTATGAATGTTGAAGCATCCTTGCTTCCCTGGGATAAATCTGACTTGGTCAGGGTGTATGATCTTCTTGATGACCCTCTGTATTATGTTTGCCAGTATCTTGTTGAGGAGTTTTACATCAGTATTTATTAAGGACATTGGCCTGTAGTTCTCTTCTTTGGTTGTGTCTTTCCCTGGTTTTGGAATCAAAGTAATACTTGTTTCCAGGAATGCATTTGGAAATATTGCTTCCCTTTCAATTTCCTTGATGAGTTTAAAGAGTAATGGCAACAGTTCTTCTTTAAATGTCTTGTAGAATTCAGCAGTGAAGCCATCAGGACTTGGGCTGCTCTTTGTTGGTAATTTTTTTATTACATTTTCAATTTCACTCATTGTAATTGGGGTGTTTAGAATTTCTATATCTTCCTCATTTAACTTTGGCAATTCATATGTATCTAGGAATCTGTCCATTTCTTCTGTTTTTGTCCATTTTATTGGAGTAAAGTAGGTATTGATGATGCTTTGGATTTCTGCTAGATCTGTTGTGGCTTCACTTTTTCATTCCTGATTGCATGGATTTGAGCATTTTCTTTCCTTTTTTTGATAAGGTCATCTAAGGGTTTATCGATTTTATTTATTCTTTCAAAAAACCAACTCTGATTCATTAATTGTTTGTATCATCTCCACTGCCTTGATTTCTGCTCTGATATTTATAATTTTCTCTCTTGTATGAGCTTTGGGCTTGTTATGCTCTTCTTTTTCTAGGAGCATGAGGTTCTGAATTAGGTTATTTATGTGAGTTCTCTCTGTTTTCCTAATATGGGTATTGACTGCTATGAATTTCCCATGTAGAATTGCTTTCATTGTGTTCCATAGATTCCTGTTTGTTGTACTGGCATTATCATTTACTTGTAGAAACTGTCTAATTTCTCCTTTAATTTCCTCTGTGACCCATTGGTTGTTCAGGAGGGTGTTATTCAATTTCCATGTGTTTGTGGGAGTTTTGCAGTTTGTTATGTCATTGGTCTCCAATTTTATTGCACTATGGTCTGATAATATAAAGGGGGTAACTTCAGTTCTTTTACATTTATTTAGACATATCCTATGACCTAGCATGTAGTCTATTTTGGAGAATGACCCATGTGCAACCAAAAAGTATGTGTACTCTGATTTTGTGGGGTGGAACACTCTGTAAATATCTATTAAGTCCATTTGTTCAATAGCTTGGTTCAGCTCTAGAATTTCTTTGTTAATTTTTTGTCTAGATGGTCTGTCTAATTGTAATAATGGGGTATTGAGATCCCCCACTACAATTGTATTAGAGTTTATTTGGTTTTTCATGTTCATTAATATTTGTTTTGTATAGTTGTGTGCATTCATATATGGTGCATATATATTTGTATTTTTCATCTCTTCCTCTTGGACTCTTCCCTTCACAAGGATGTAAAGAACATCCTTGTCTCTCTTAATTAGTTTTGGTTTGAAATCTACTTTGTCTGCAAATAAAATTGCTACCCCTGCTTTTTTCTGGGTTCATGTGGCATGGAGAATGGTTTTCCATCCTTTTACTTTCAGTCTATGAATTTCTTTTTGAGTTAGGTGTGTTTCTTGTATACAGCATATTGTTGGATATTGCTTCTTAATCCATTGTATCAGCCTATTTTTTTGATTGGTGAATAGAGACAATTAACATTGATAGTTATAATTGATAGATATTGACTCATCCTTGTCATGATGTTTTACTATTGGTGTCTCTTTTATTTCTTGTTTTCTTTTGTTTTGTTTTCCCCTTTAGTTTCTTACCTTGCCTGGTTGCTTCCCTTTGTTGGATCTCATGGAGATGTACTCTGCACTGTCCTTTTCTAGGATATTGCTTAGGATTTTTGGAGTGCTAGTTTGGTATTCATGAAATTTCTCAGGTGTTCTTTGTCGTGGAAGTATCTAATTTCCCCATCGATTTTGAAAGATAATTTTGCAGGATACAACAATCTAGGTTGGAAGTTATTTTCTTTTAGGGCTTGAAATATTTGACTCCAGGCTCTCCTTGACTTAAGGGTTTGTGCTGAAAAATCTGCCATAATTCTGATGCGCTTTCCTTTATAGGTGATTTGTTTCTTTTCTCTAACTGCCTGTAGAATTTTATTCTTCTGTTGGGCTTCTGGGATCTTCATTATTATGTGTCTAGGTGTAGATTTTTTTTGATCATGTCTAGTTGGAGTTCTATATACCTCACTTACCTGTATGTCCAATTCTCTACCTCTGTCTGGGAAGTTTTCTACAATTACTTCTGTGAACAGTTCTTTTATGATGATTATATTTTCTCCTATTTTTTTGTGAATTCCTCTCAGTCTTATGTTATTTTTCTCTGCATCATCCGGCAGCTGCTTGATTGATTTCTCCTGGTCCCTTACTATTTTTAAGAAATCTCTGTTTTCATGGTCCTTCACCACAATCCTGTCTTGTATATCTGATATTCTTGATATTCTATCTTCAGATTCCCTTAATCTGCTATGCATGCTTTCAATGGAGTTTTTTTTTAACAGCTCACAAATTCTTCTTTAAAATGATGTTAAATTACTGACAAACAAGAAACTCCAACAGACATATGCCAGTGGTGCTGCTTTATTTAAGCAATTGGCACTCCTTGATGCTTTTGAGGCACTTCTTCCGGGGCTGCATGAAGCCATCATCTGAATCATCACTAAATTTATTATCTTCTGATTCATTCTTGAATTCTACTTTGGAAAATCTTTTTTCTGAATAAAGATTCTGTAGAAGTTCTTCAAAATAGATTTCAAGTTTTATACCAGCATTGGCTACTTCTGAATCAGGCTCATTAAATTCAGCACATTTCTGAAAGTTCAATCTGAAATCAGCTACAAAATCTTTCAATGGATTTTTCAATCTCCTGAATATCTGTTTGAATCTGTTTCATGGATTCCAAATCTTATATTGGGTGATCATATTTCTAATTCATCTATTTTTTGTCTGTTTCTGTTCTAGAGCCTCTAATTATGTCTTTTGCTCTTCTCAGCATCTCTGTCATTATCTGGGAGATTATTTCTGCTTTGAATTTTTCTAGAGCCTCATTCATCTGTTTTGATACTTTCTGTGCTATCAGTTCAGGGTGTTCAAGTGGTTGATTATCAGACTTTTCATCCTCATTTTCCCCAGAAATTGCCTTTTGTGGGGTAAAGGTCTGATTTCATGACTTGCTTAAATGTCTTCTCATTTTTGTTTTTGGTACTGTCAGTTATAAGTCAATGAGTTTCAGTAAGCCAGCCACAGAGCCACGAGATTCAGACAGACCTCTGGCTGCAAGGCCCAAACTGAGTTCCCTGTCCTCCTGCGGGGCTGAATATTGCAAGGTTCCACTAGTGGTTCCAGCTGTCTCTCCCCCCAAAACAGTCCAGGTTCAAATGGGAGGTGATGATCCCTCCAACTTACCAAGTACAGTGGTTTGGTGTGCCCATATTGCAGAGATTCTCTTTACTTTTCTATTATGTTGATGGTCTCTCTAGAGGGAGACCTGGAATCCTGGAAAGCACCAACTTTTAAAGAAAGAAAAGGAGACAGCCTGGGGGATGAACAGCAGTTTAATTCCTCTGGCACTATTCAACAATCACAAAGGAAAGAAGCAAGGCTTTTACACATGTAGGAAAGCAGCTTAGTTATTCTGGCTATCATTTTTCTGATTTTAACCTCTGGTGACAAATGACTTTAAGTGACTCATAAAAGCTACAGGCGAATCCACAAGTCCCCTGTTTCCATTCACCAATCCTGTACATCAAAGAGCACACCGCAGCCCTCTTCTTTTCAGATAGTATCAAGACAGCAGGAAGATCTCAGCCAAAATCAAGCCCACCAACCACCATAAACATCACAGATGTGCATAATGAGTCGTACCTCTCTTACCACCCATAGAGTCATTGGGTCCCAGTCCTCTGATCCCGGGCAATAATAAATAAGAAAACTAGGAAAACCTCTTTTGCCCCCATGCAACTTTTACAAGGTCTCTTAAAGTTTTCTGGCATTCTTTTAACAAATAGACTTGTGGAATTTCCCAGAAACGACTTAATTCTCTTAGTTAACAAACTTCTTGTGATTTATTCTTACAACTAGATAGCTGAATTCTACCATTTCCGACACTAGTGGGCTTCAGTTTTCATCAGGGAGCCTGAGAGATGCCCTCTCTCTGTTGTTCACTTCTGCAACTCAGGACAATGGCCTTTATGTCCCCCTGTGCCTCTGTGGTGTGAAACTAGGTAGCTGCACAGCGAAGAGGCCAGGGGTGGGGGGATGTGGCACCCAAGCCAGCGGCTGGTGGGCCTGTGGTGGTGGTGGGGGTGTCCTCATGGTCTCCTGGATGCAAGTTGGCAGGGAAACCCAGATGGAGCAAGCTGCAACCACTTGCATCTGACCACAAGGTCAAACTGGCAGCTGGTGTGCCTGCCCAGGGGGTGTCCTCATGGTCTTCTATATCTAAAAATATTTTTAAAAATTAACTGCTGGGTTTATGATCAGAATATTACTAAATCTACAGATAAATTTTGAAAAATAGTCATACAAACAAAACTGAGTTTTCCAATCCATGAACATGGTATATCCTTTAATTTATTTGGTCTTCTTTATTTTCACTTATCACATTTTATTGGTATTTGCAATACATATGAGTTACATTTGGTGTAAGGAATATATATATATATATATATATATATCCAAATACATCTATCTATACATCTAATTTCTTAGTCATATTCAATCTCTTTACCTCTCCTCTCCACCCTTTCTATTTCCCCTTCCCCTGATCTGATTCCATTTGTCCAAATGTCTGTTTCCCTGTTACCTATCATCTCTCCTTCATTTTACTCATTAATTGATTTATATTTTGTTTTGTCAAAAAATATGATATTTAATTTTTGTGTCTGACATATTTAATGTGACACTATAGTCTTAAGATCCATCCATTTTACTCCAAATGACACAATTCATTCTTTTTTATGGATAAATAGTGTTCATATTTTTTAAAGAGTAGAATATATTTTTATTATACAATCTTTTATTTTAACAACTGATTCTTTTCACTGAATACAGTTTTTCATTAGCAATTCCCACTATGGGAAAGCAATTATTACTTACAATTTTATATTTGAGGTCAGATTACTTCAGAAAAAGTAAAAGACATTTGAGAATTAATTCTGTTTGGAATTTGTAATATTCTGATAAATCTGCAAGATCTCTTCCCTAAATGGCTCTCTAAATTCAGAAACTCTCCAAGCTTTCCTTCCTAGGATTTAGGAATCTATATCAGCATTTTCTAATTTTAAAGTTTCTCTAGGACACAAAATAATCATCATTATCTGGTACCAACTGAACAGACAGGGACATTTCCATATTAAACACCGTCTGATTTTCTGGACTCTTTACTCATGAATTAACAGTCTTTCCCTTTGTCTATTATTTCCAGGAAAAATAAGAAAAGGTATAATCACGTATTGACAGTAATAAAGCTGAATTCTCCTTAAGAGACTTGATAAATTAAAGGCAAAAGCTCATACATGATGTTTAGTTATTCTCTGAGTCTTGTGAGTTGGGAGACAATCCCATTAACTCACCAAAATATACAACTCATTCTCACTATTTCTTGGATACAATTCCTCTCAAATCTTTTCCTCAAAATTAAAATTCTGAAAATAACCATGCAATAAGGACCAATGGACTTATCTGTTATTTTTTGCTTACTGTGAGCTGAATGGCATGACAGAGCAGAGGGAAGGAGACATACAATCAATGCTTAAAGTATTAAATCCAAAAGATCAGAGCTTCCACAGCATGGCAACAGCTTTGCATATACCCACATCATGATAGTTGAAATAACAAAGCCCAGCAAAAGTTAAAGCCCAGAGAGCCAAAAGACCTGCCTGGGCAGCTTTCTGTGATGCATTCCCATGAACATAGTAACAACTTGTCCAAGACTCCAGTGACTGTGGAGAGTGACAGCTGCAGCCAGGGAGTAGTCCACTGCAAAGCAAGGATTCAAATATGCAGCTGGAGGCAGACCCAGGAGCAAAACATTGACTACTCTTTCACTAGTCCAGTGGAGAGTTGCAGCCTTAGAACCAGAATGATGGATTGGTGACAGGTGAATGTGCTATTCTCCACACCACCTGGGGAAAGTCAGTCTTGAGGAAATGCTGAGACATGAGGAGGTTTGAGCACTGGAGTTCGAAGGAAAAGAACTCAGGCTCCTCGGGCACCGCAGAGAACACTCAGCCTCATGATAGTGGCCATCTCGCATTTGAAGCCTCAGGGTCATCCCTAAATAGTATTCATATTAATGCATATTAATTTCCTTTGCCCATTTGTCTGTTGAAAGGTATCTATCTAGGCTATCTCAGATCTTATCTGTGGTGAATTGCATTGCTATAAATATGAGTATGCAAATGTCACTACATATGTTGCATTCTTTACCTATGAAAGCCTCAAGTTTATCATTATTTATGACAACATAGTACTTCATTGTGTATAAATACCACATTTTCCTTACTTATTCATCTGTTGATGGACATATACACTGTTTCCAAGATCTAGATATAATAAATTGTGCTGCTATAAACAAGGGTATGCAAGTATCCCTGTAATATGATGCTTTTAACTCTATTGGGAAGATACCTAGATGGAGGATAGCTGGATAAAATGGAATTTCTTTTGGTTTTGTTTTGAGGAATTTCCACACCCTGAGTTCTATAGCGGTTTATTTGATTTTATTACAAGGTGAAAGATATGAATCACTCTTCTGCTCATGGATAACCAATTTTCCCAGCACCTTTTGGAAAAAAAGAAGGAAGAAGAGGAAGGGGGCGGGGGAAGAGAAAACCAAAAAAAGAGAGCAAGAAAGGCTACTGATGTGTTATTGATTGTATAATGTATGTTATTTGCCCCCTTATGAAATATCAGATGGCTGAAAGTAGATGAAATTTTTTTCTGTATTTCTATTATCTCCTTTGGTCTGTATGCCTATTTTTATTACTTAGTAATTTTTTGAATAGTCTAGAGAGCTACATGTATGTATTTTTAAATTTTCATAAAAATAGAAATGTTTATATTTAATTTTACTTTTGAAATACTGCTAGAATATAAAATGGAGAATAATTTTACATGTGCATTAACTTGCATCTTAGGAACTTGCTAAATTTAATTGTGACAGTTTTAATAATTTGCAAATTTCTTAACATTGTCTGTGTTAACAACCATGTCAAAAGCAAATAATGACAATTTTACCTTTTGTTTACACACCTTTATGGTATGCATGAAACTCATTTTCCTTTTTATTTCAATCAATAAGATCACTTTTATGGTGCTGAGGAGTAGGAAAGCAATAATGCATAGTTTATCCTAATTTTCCCAGAAAATCATTCTATGTTTTGCCATTAAGCAGCTAAAATAGCTATAAGCTTATTGTATATTCCCTTTGTCAAATTGAGAAAGTTTACTTAACTTCCACAATCATTCAGTGTTGAATTTGTTTTTATTAGGAATGGGTACTTTTCAAAATATTTTTCTATACCTATTGAAATAACTATATAGTTTTTTTGCTTTATTCAAATAACATAGTAAATTACATTGATCGATTTTCTGAATAAAAATTTACCTACTGTTCTTTTTAAAACTTTTAATAAATGTAAATGAAATACAGATACCATAAAATTTTCACTTTAGTTGTACAGTTATTGATGGTGATTATACATCTCTTTTACCATATTTTTTAAAAGAACATTTAATTTCAGAATATCATAAATATACTAAAACCAAATCCTGTACCCACTAGCAGTCCTCTCACATTCTCCTCATCCCCAAGGCATTGAGAAACATGGATGTTCTTTTTGTGGATCTATGAGTTTGTCTATCTTACATACTTCATATAAAGTGGCCTTTTGTTCCAGGCTTCTTGCACTGGGCATAATGTTTTCAGTTTATATACTGTGGTACATTCACAGTACTATCAGAGTTACTTTTGCTTTTATAATTAAACAACATTCCAATAATTGGATAAACTATACTTCCATGTTTTATTTATCTATCTGTCAATACATGGGCATTTAGTTTGCTTCTACTTTGTGTAGTATTAGTAATAAGGCTTTTATGAATATTCAAGTGTAAATTATGTGTAGTATTATTAATAAGGCTTTTATGAATATTCAAGTGTAAATTATGCGCTTATATTTTTTCAGTTTCCTTGGGTATATATTGGGTAACATGGAACTTCATATCTTTGAAAAATCATTTTTTTCCAAAATGACTTTATCATTTTAGATTCCATAAGAAACAATTAATGGTTTCAGTTTTTCACGTCTTAAGCAAAATTTATTATTAATCATTTTTATTATAGCTGCCCTAGTGAATTAATAAATCTACAGTGGTATCTTATCATTTTGATTTGTATTTCTCTGATGACTAGTCATATTAAATATCTTCCATATGTTTAATGGTGACTTGTATATCTATTTGTAGAAATATCTATCTCAAGAATTTTCTTACTTTTTATTCAGGTATTTATCATTTTACTTTTAAGAACTAATGTATTCTGGACATTGGACCCCTAATGAATATGTGATTTGAAAACATTTTCACTTATTTTGTCATATTACCTTATTTTTATCATTAATATTAGCAGGATATAGCTTTCTGTATTATTTTAATCTAAAATTTAATATATTTTATTTTTAAGAGTAGTTTTAGATTACTGAATTATTGATTAGAATTTTCAGAGTCCAAAAATATTCTTTCCTCACTGTACCCATTTTCCCTTATTATTAACATGCTACATTAATGTAGTATATTTGTTATAATATCAAACGAATATTGAAATATTATTTTTACACAAAGGAGACAATTTATAGTAGGACTTATTCAGTACTATATACTTTTATGGATTTGGAAAATGTATGATGCTATTACTCCCCCATTGCCATATCATATAGAGTAGTTTGGCTGCATTCAATAACTTTCTTTTCCTCCTGTTCACTTCTCTTTCCTTTTTCCACCAGAGTCGCTGATAACCTCTGCCCTTTTTTCTGTCTCTGTAACTTTGGTGTTTTAGACTGAGATAATTGAATTTATATAAAAGACGTATCCCTTAGACTGACATCTTTCACTTAGAAATACGTTGTTCCAATGTATTTTCATGGCTTGGTAGTTCATTTCTTTCCATCTTTGAACAATATTTCATTGTACATAAATATCACCATTTGTTTATGTGTACATTTACTAGAAAAGATTTTGATTGTTTTCATGTTTTTATAATTATGAATAAAACCACTATAAATATTTGTGTAGGTTTTCTGTATGCACATAACTTTTCAATTCATTTGTGTAAATATCTAAGAGTTATTCTTTTATATCATATGTTAAGGCCATGTTTAGCTTTGCAGATATGAATTGTCTTTTCAACTTTTTGCTAATGTTTTTTGAACCACAACTTTTATTTTAATTTTGATGAAGTCCATGGTATGTTTTATCTTTTGCTACTTGTGCTTCAGATGTTATATTTAATAAATCATTATGCATTCTCAAGTCACAAAGATTCACGCAATTTTTATTAAAAGAGACAAACTTTTAGCTCTTATGTTATTTTTTTCTTCACTTAAGATAATTTTTATATCAAAACTCAATTGCATCTGTATAGGGCATATGTTTTTGAAAGTTATGTTATAGAAAATTGGGATATTGTTATATTTCTCCAAAGAATGTTCCATGGTTTATTTTGATTGCTTATTTTAATAGGCAATTAATTTGTTTGGATTGGAACTAAAAAGTCTCTTGAGTATAATTTCAAATATAAAGTCAATTCTCTAATCCTCATTTATACTGCTTGAAATCCAGCTAACATATGCAGATTTTAGGGATAGGAATTTGCTTTTCTGCTTGTCTTTCTCCCTTCTTCTCCCATTATCAGCATTATGTTAGTTTAGACCCTTGTTAATTTATAAGATTAAATTAACAGTAAAGAGACCAGATGAATAATTTCTTTGTATGGCTTAATATGTTTTTTGAGAAAGAAAAAATGAAGAAAGAGAGAAAAGGAAGAATTCCTTTGTATTCCAATCTCTACATTATCACTATTGTTTGAATTGATCCAAAGTTCAGTTGGACCACAATTACGTTTTAAGTAACTAGAGGATTTATACTTTATACATTTGCAGTCATAACCCCTTTGCTTCTCCACCTCCAAATGCTTTAGATATCATTTTAATAATGGTTATTCAAATTTGATAATCATCTAACTTAATTGCCTGAATTAGCTAGAAGAGGATACTGCATACTGATGTGCAGTTCATGAAGGCCCAATAGAGGAACTTTTGTTAGAGAGTTGTTTTGCTAAGAAACTGCTCTTGTTCTTGACAAAATCTGGAAGAGGATTTCATCCTTCCACATGGCCAGAATTACAGTAAAACTGTAATCTATAATATTGCCTAGATTTCACAGAACAGTAAAGGAGAAATGTTCCTAGATAAATGAAATAGCAAAAAATTAGTTTTAGGTTTTTTCGATATGACATTATTCTAAATATCCTTATAAATTTAGTGTAACCAAAGCTAATGAAACAGAACACAATCTTTGCTTTTAAATCTGAAATTTAGAAATAAGAGGATAAATTGGTAATCTGCTATACTTAGAAATAATCCAGATTCAAATGAAAAAGGCTGAAACCAAGCAAACGTAGTTCAACACTCTCAATTAATGGCTTTGAAACACATAAAGAAATCTGTTTAGGGTGTTGATTTAAGGGCTACAGAAAATAATACAGAGCATAAAAATTATTTTCCTTTAAAGCACGCTAAGTGATTCACAAATTTTTGAATGAGATATTGAAAAATAACTGATACGAGAATTGTATTAGTATTTAGAATTATTCTTCCATATGAGTATGATGTTAATGCAAAAAAAAGTGTTTTTCAACTATTTAATCAAATATAGTTGTATTTGAGAGGTGAATTACATTTCTTGCAATAAAAATAGTAATAGTTCTTGCTGATTTAAGACATCTTGAATTAAATGCTAGGAAAGCTCTATTTCCCAAGTATATTTCATAAAATGCTAGCACCAGGTGTCACACACAAAAACACTACTACATCAATTGATTACCTTTGATAAACACCATATATTTTGGATATTTACAATGTTCAAGAATGTAAAAAATGACTGAGAACTCTTGCATCAGAGAATGTAGTTCACAGGTGGTTTACTTCCCTCTTCCTTCCTTCTTTCCTTCCTTCCTTTCTCTCTTCTTCCCTCCTCCATCCCCATCTTCCTGCCCATTCCTCCTGTTTTTTCCTCCTACTCCCCATTCTCTTCCTCTCTTCTCTCCCTTGCTTATCCTTTTTTGTCTATATGGTGTCAATGAACAGAGAACCAACTACAGGACACTTTCTAGGAGAATAAATAAAAAATAATAAAGTAAATAATACAAATCTAGATTTACTGTGTTCCAGCTGACTGTCACATTCAAGATTCTTTTGCCCAAAGCTTATCACCTGGGTAAACACTGAGTAAGGTTAGCTGTTTCCTGCACGGACTCAAGATGATGGCATTCAAACAAACACATTTCTGACAGTCCTGAAGGTGCTAAAAAGAATTTTACTATTCAGTGTAATTGCTCAGAAAAGGCAAATAGGAAATTCCTTTTATGGGGAAAAAAATCAATATTTGGAAAAACCATCTGCCTTCATCTCTGCAAATGCTATTCCTGGACCAAGACAAATGTCCTTATTCTCTTTATCAGCGCCCAATCACACCCCATGTCTTCCTGCTTTCTGAGAACTCCCATAAATTTTCCTAAACCATATTGTATGCTGACTCTAGACATCCCCTACCCTACTATCTCCTTCCACCTTTGCTGGATCTACTCTTTTCTTGTAAATATATCTCACCTTCTTCCTGAAATTTACACATTTCCTTTCTGTACATTTCCAAACACAGGAGAGTTCCTAGAGCCATTGGACAATGATATGCAAAACAGAGGGCAGAGGAGAGGCCAGGGAGAGGATGTGGTGATTCAGATGTTGCACCCTCAAGCCAAGTAATCCTCAATTTTTTATAGCACTTTCTGAAGTATGCCAAGTTGCTAGGATGCTGCTTGAATTAGTCTGAGAATGGCACAGAAATGCTAGTGTTTTAGAAAATATGGTTTTAAGACAGAAATAAAGATAATGTAAATACTTATTGCTTCAGATATAAATGGGACAGATACACTAACTGAACTTCAAAGTAAAGAACACATGCATATTTCAGCCTATGAAACATTAGCTAAGCATCAGAAAACAGATTTCATTGAATAAATTCAGCCCAAGCCACCATACTGAATTTACTACTGAATGCACATTTCTTTGATAAATGATGTCATACTGGTGGTCAAGAGCTCCAGGCCACAGGCCACCCTGACATCTGATTGATGCAATTCTCAAACAATGGGTGCAAATCAGAAGCTAATAAGGTATGACTTGCTAATACTGGATATTGAGAACTTCCTCTGAAGTCTTTTGTAATCCACATTTTACAGGGGCTGAAAATATCTTTGATTATCCTTGATTTTTATATGGTTTACCCTTCAGCAGAAAATTAACACTGTTTCAATATTGATTGAAACATGTGAATCCTCTATATCTGATCAGAAATACATGCAATGGTTTATTTTTCTACTTTGCAAAAACACGTTGGGGATATGTGTGTTTACATATGTGCTTGCACTTGTTTATTTTAAAATACCATTGATTGCACCACCGTATGCTCCTGATACTTGCAGATCTGTATTGCCATAAGTCTTTGCGATTATTCAGTGGCAGAGAGGTGAATATAATGCATACTATCAGAATTTGTCTAATCTTTGTATAGTTCTTCTGTCCATTAAGCCTGAATGTAATTCTGTGATGTTACAAGTTAAGAAATAAGAAAGACTTTGGGAAGGTAATAGTAATTGTGATCACTTCTGTCAAGACTGTGCATTTTGGCAGAGAATTTCAAACAGAGAGTATCATAGAGAATTATCCTTCAGGAATAACTCGCATTGTGTCAACTCCATTCTGTTTTTCCTGACTTTCCTGAGCATCTAGTATCAAGACTGTATATGAGAAGAGACATTATAAAGAGGGTGCTCTGCTGGGTTTCAAGAACAGGAAGCTATAAACTGGTAAACTTTCTTAGAGTTAAGATCACTCTTATGAGTGTTTTAATAAGTTCAGGCTGTGACAATAAAAATACCAGAAATTAGGTAGTTTAAACAACAGGCACTTTTTCTCACAGCTCTGGATGTCAGTGACTATAGAATTAAGGTGTTGGCACATCCAATGTCCTATGAAGCCTTGCTTTAGGCTGCAGACATCTGTCTTTTTACTGTGTTCTCATATGGTAGAAGAAGGCTAGAGATTTTCTCAGTCCAGGGCCTCTATTTCTCATTAATTTATGTACGTATGTATTATTTAACTTTTATTTATTTTGTAGTCCTGGGGATTGAACCTAGGACCTTGATACTGAGCTATAGCTGTGGTCTCTTTATAAGGGCACTATCCCACTTGTGAAGTATTACCTCCTAAAACTCCCATTTCCTAATACCACATTGAGGGGTAAGATTATAACCTACGATTTGAGAGAGTAAACATTTAGTACATAACAGTGAGAAGTAAAATTTATGGATATAAAATATGTAAGTTCATATTTTAACAGGCAGCATATCACATTTGTGATTTAATCTTCTTAATTTGTTTTTTTGATGGTACTAGAATTTCAACCCAGTTAGAACTAAACTACATCCTCAGTTATTTTTGTATTTGTTGCATTTGTTTCCTTAGTTTTTAATTTTCAGATAGGCTCTGTCTCAATAAATTGTCCAGAACAATCCTTCTGCCACAGCCTTCTGACTATCTGGCATCCTTATTTGTAAAGCTAACATGCTTGGGTTAAAAACAAAAGAATACCCATTACTATAGCAAATGATCTCTGGTTTCCTATGAAGACTGTACTTTCTCTGAAGACTGTCCACATTTCACCTTTGAAATGAGAGTAAAGTGAAAATCAAGATTTTTTTGAGAATTAAAGAATACAAACACTACTTTAACATAATAGGTGTAATATAATTATTAATAATGTCATTTTTATTACTCTATTGTCAGAATGTAGGAAGTTTTTTGTATTGTATTTTTCATACAAAGATATTTGTGAGGTAAAAACATCACCAAACACTGAAAATTCCTAATGAAATAAGAGAGTAATTTTTGTGTAGATGTGAAAAAGTTCTACTGTTCATGGAAGCTGACCAACCACTAGACTCTATGCTCTTTCTTCCCACTTATGACCTAGGTGATTTAAATAATTCGGATTAATCAATAAGCAATATTAAATTTCACATTAATATAGCTCTTAACTTTCCTCAGTCTTGAACCATTCTTTGAATATGTCCTTGTCAAACTCTTTTCCATAATAGTACATGTTGGAACGTGCATACATTTATCATTTAAAATTCCACTAAATTGTGATCTTCATTATTTTCATAAAATTAACCTTTGAATAGTAAATTACAGAGACATCTGGAAGCATGAAAGAGTAATATTATGTGAAAAGTAGAAATTAGCTACTATATAGCATATCTTGGAAGAACTAAAATTGCTTAAAGCTATATATTTAATTATGCATGACCTGAATACTTTTGGAACAAATTTAATGTGTTCAAATAAGAAGTGTTTCAAAGGACACTTTGGAATAGAAATGTAAACTGACATCCCCTTTTGTGACTTATTTTCTCACTCAATAGAACTTTACTTCTAAAAAGGAATATGAAAAAGATCCACTTAGTAGGTCACTGTTATTAGAAAAAAATGCAAATGAGCAACTAAACTTCACTACACAAATCAAGCTGCCTACTCTCCTGGGCATTATTCAGTCCTTGGTTTAATATTTTCCTAACATTTTAAGAGTTTTTCCAATTAAATATTAATACTTTTCTCAAAGAGAGAGATTTATTATCCTAAAGAGATGGTGGAAGGGAGAGGTTTATCTGCATGAGCAGTTAGAATGAGGAACTGAAGAGAAAGGTTCATTAAGGAAAACATGCTGAGCCTACTTTCTCTCATACATCAGAGCCATATGTGGAAGCTCAGGTTTAAATATGTAGTAGAAGTCACTCAAAAATCAATTTTGTTTCCAAATGATTGATCTACTGGACAAGGAATTCCCCATTCATAGCATCAGCAAGTAGGAAGGTCACAGAAACCGAGAGCATCCAAAAGTTTTGTGTATATTAAAAGCAAACCAAAAACCTCAAGACTTATGAGGCCCCTTTACAACTCATCCAATTGCAGATAGTTGCAGGTGAGCCCCAAGGACTGTGCAGCAATGTCTGCTGCATTCAAATCCATGGCTAACCCTCAGGCGCTCTCCCCAGACTGCAGCAGTGATTTCTGAAGCCTCAGAGAAGAATGCTGATGGCCAACCAATCTCAGACAATTCCCTCTTTTGGCAAGTGACATTGGCTGAAATGAACTGCATTACCACATGGGCATGCCCTCTTCCTGACATTATTTTGCATCAATTTCATGGTCTATGTGGGTTACAAACCTGGTCACATTTTCTAATTCAAGATATTTTGGAAAATCCATTCCAGCTACAGAGTGCCCTGTGAAAAAATAATGACTTCTCTTTTACCATATCCTTCTTTCTCCAATATAACTTCACGGACTTCACAACTGGAAAATTCAGTCTTTCATTAATTTCCTGAATTTGAAGTCATAGTCATATGTGAAATGCTTTATATTTCACCCCTCCCTCTGCTCAGTCCTGTTTACTTACTTCCTAAACAATTTTCATGTTGAGAATACTTCCCAACAAAATATTTACATTAAAATATCCAGGAGTCAACTTCTTAAAAAAACCAATGCATAATATGTGTCATTAATATTGCATAAATCTCTGATTTTGAAAGTGAGGTGATTGAAATAGTTGTAACTGCTCTTTGCCAATCTTGTCTGAATGCCCACAGCAGGGCTTTCTACATTGGAACTCACTATGGTTTCCTAAGTCTCTCTGGTCAAGCTCCTTTGCAGCCAGAGTTTATTTTAGGATAGAAACCGTTACTCTGCAGAAAAAATGTCCTCAAATATCTGTAGCTCAGAAGTTTCAGTTTTAATTGCTTGAGTATCTATTTTTTTTCAGAAGGAGGATGTACATTTCTGTTGTTGTCCTGAAACTATTTATTCAGGTATCTGGGCTAGCTTGTCTTAGTCAAAGAGTCTATAACTTAGAATTTCCAAAGTTGCTGAAACAGGAAGAAAAGAAATGAAAAAGGCAAATTTTCTCTGAAAAATTTTTGTTCCACAGTGACTCACATTACTTCGGGGTGCAGCCTATGAATCAGAACCAGTCACATGGCCCTAACTCAATGCCACCAAAAAGTAGGAAATGCAAATAGATAATTGCTATTGGCAAGTATGAGACCCAAGCCTCCGTTCAGCAACTACAAAATTCTTTCCAGGGACACTTGTCCAGGTGAGTTTGGTCACATATTAAAAAATTAAACATAAATATTATCTTTAAATTGGTGAAATTTTCTTATTTTTTAATTTTCTATATTCTATACAAATAAAAACATTTATTTTTTATGAGTAAACATCTCAATTATATCTATGAACTTCAGTATCCTCACTCATAAAGTAAAGCATAAGACCGGTAAGTCAACTGGTACATTTGCTCATGGACAAAAAGATCTCCATAAAATTGGTCTTGACTGCTTTAGTTAGAATTTCTATACATTTTATCTAGGGACATGATTTTTTTTTGTCTCTTATTTTCAAAACTCCTTCAATAAAGATGTCAGAAGGCAACCTTTGACAAAAGGGCATAAAATTAGACTCAAGATAAGCTTTAGAAAAAAAGTTACTTTGAAACATATGGATCAAATTTGATAATTCTTCTTCAATAGAGAAGGATATTTGACTGTAAAGAATGTTGTATCTTTCAAAGAGACCTACTTGGTAGGGTAAGGAGAAACTTTCTGAGCAAGTCCTAGAAGGCAGCCTTAATCATGTCCAGTCTTGTTTCCTCTGCCCCCACAGATGTCCTAACACCAGTTCTGTCAAGCATGGACAGTTTGATTTAGGTAAAGTTCCTTGATCTTTTAGGGAATCCATTTTCTCCTTTATAACATGAGAAATAATCACAGATACGAACACATGATAACAACATAGAGGCACGTGTCTGGATAATGTCTTCTCTCCCTTGTATGTCTTTCTCCACTCTAAGTTCATTGACCTTAAGGAAAGCAGAGTCTTTCATTAAGTTCCTGAATTTCAAGTCATAGTCATAGTTATAGTCATTAGTGTGTTTGTTAATACTCATTCCAGGGTGCTCCAAAAGGACCGATGCAGTTCTTTCTACAAATTTCAAATGTAGTGACCCAAAAAGCTTTACTTCAGAAACACATCAAAATGTTTCTAAGCCTCCTTTGGGAATGAATCATCTTGGATTCCTCAAAGTTAACATTTTAATCCATGTGATATCTTCGTCCTTTTTATTTTTTTTTCATTACATTGGAGGAAGATCTAATAGGACATTTCTGGGAATTATTTTTTTCCTTCCCTATTTAAAATACCTATGTTATGATTTACTTGTAGACTAGATTGTTTCCCAGAACTCTCATCCTCTCACAGGTAGGGTTTATGAAGGTGTTTGGAACATTGAGTTGCTATGTGCATTAATAGATTCATTCACTAACGATTTTTGTGGCTGAGTGTTCTATTGGCAGGTAGGTTAGAGGCCAGTCACTGGGACCATGACCTGAAAGGGTAAATGTTTCACCTAGGATCCCTCTTTATTCTGTGCTTCTTGGCTCCCATGACATGAACAGCTTTCCCTCATTGGGCCCTTTCTCCATACTGATTTTGTTTTGGAGCCAAATGTCCATGGAATGAATTCACTAAAACCGAATCAGAACAAGCCTCTTCTCCTTTAATTTGTGGATGTTGTGAATTGTGTTTCAAAGAAGATACCTTTTATTAACTTCACCCTGCCCAATATTTCCTCCAAGATAACATCTGAATAATCTGGTTTTTCATGTTTACTAGCTTACTTTTTGCCTTTGTTTTTTGTTTGTTTGTTTATAAGAAACTAAGAAGATAATCCTGCTTGGTTTAAAGACATCTTGTTTACTCTTACAGTCCTGGTCACAAAGCTGGTACTTGTTATGGAATTTGTTAGCTGTTCCATAAGCATCTTTCATTTCTGCTAGAAGAGGGACTTATTGTTCATACTCCATATTATTTTGCAAATGTCTGCTGAAAATACACCCACTGGATATGTTGCTGTTGTTTTAAATTTAACTCATACAAAAATAAATTAACAATAATTTCTGCCATTGGTCATTTCACATTCAATGTATAATTCTAATATTCCATAGTTTTACCCCAAACTGAAATATGTAATGTTATGAGTCTCTTTCTGACTTCCTTTCTGTTAGCATATATGTAACCCACTATTAAGCTATTCATCTGACTTACTAAATATCTTCTAAAGGTTCTGTTTTTCTCCAGCCTAATTAGCAGTTTCTTGGCCCACATCACTACAATCTGTCACCTACAGTCTTTCACAATCATGTATTTGATTAAATGGTTACATATGCTCCCCTCAGCCTCACCCACTGAGCACACTAATTTCAGCCTAAGCATTAAATTTCTAATGGTTTTATTCCCTCTTCAGTGACTTCCTATTGTCCCTAGAATATCTAACCTTCTTAATATGATTTACATCATCTTCTTTGATCCCAAATTAGTTTACTTTGCAAGCCACTTTATGTTTTCTAGCCCGAAGATTTCCCAGCCATGAAACACTCATTTGTTTCCTAAAACATTCTCTGTTATTTCATTTGTACAAATTTTACCACATTGTTCAATTTTCTGCTTTCCCTGTAGAATGGCAGCCTTTGTGAGTGTCACACTCGCAACTAAATTCTGAGAAATTAACATAGTATTTGATACAGGCTGTAATTACTCAGTTCCTGTGGAAGGAATGAATGTCACATATACATTTTGCATGTTGTCTTGTGGGGAGTTGCTCAGTTCCAGATTGACAGTTGTCAAAAACTTGTAAGCCTCATAGTGGAAAATACTGTTCAATAAGTATGAAAATATGGGCTATCTTTGTCTTTGTATAAATATTGGTTCTATCATTTAGAAACTTTCTGACCTTAGACAAATCATTTCATTTTTGCTTCATCTGAAAAAATAGGTTGTGAGAATTAAATTTAAATTAATATATATAAAGAGATTTCCCTAGCATCTAGCATAGGGTAAACAATTGATTTATGTAAAACATTTAGTATTGCTTTTGGATGAAAGTTTACTATAATATGTACAATGTTGGCAGGGTAGGGACTTACTCCATTTCATTCAAAATTGCTTACACAATTTGAAGTCATTTTCCTTTTGTTTACCATTGCCTTGATCATTTATAGGAACAATTCAGTTGCAATTTCCAGTCAATGCACCTTATCTTAGTGCTTTTAAAATTCCTTTGAACTTAAACTTGTTTAAGCTTTGAGAGAGAAAGTGATACTCTGTAGTGCTGGTGACAGCACTTGACATGTGGCATGCCTGCTTCCTCAAACACAGACAGCATTAACTTACTTACAGGGTGCACTCTGAAAAATTTCATGTCCAATGTTCTTCAGACTCTAAGATAGTTTTTAAGCTATTCGGGGATTTTCAAAATTTAGGATCAATTTAGGAAAAATATTATTTGTATAACCTCCACGTTAAAAATGTTGTGAATGGTAGCAGCAGCAGCTTTGTGTCTGTGGGTGGAATCATTACAAGGAAGTCTTCCTGGCTCTTTAAAATGGATAAGATGATCTAAAGTTTGTATTTAATTATGGCATTTCTTCCATTTTTCCTGTCATCATCTGAGTTCAACACAATTAATTCTTTCCTAGAAATCTGCTTTATCCATCTAACTCAACTTCCTGTATTCCTTTTACTAGACCCATTCTGCTTACCCTATTCATTGTCTATGCAAATGCAGGATCTAGAGTTTACAGTCTCTTGTATAACAGTGTTCAATGTTTTTCAATGGACTTTTGTTAAAGTTTCAACTCTTTACCATGGCTTACTGATCTTTTCATTATCTGTTAGTACTGCTAAAACTTCAATTCTCCCAACACTATGGTCTGCATATTTTAGTCCTAGTAGTGTACTGAGATCATTTACCTGTCTAGTAAAAAAGACTAGCTTTTTCCTCCAAAACATCTTTCCAGTATATAACCCACTGCTGCCTAGTTAACTCCCTAGCCTTAGGCACACTAAATAAAATGTGACCTTCTCATGGCTTTTTCCCATTCTATATCAGATTTTTGGTTATATATTCTCATAAAATAACATGCTTTTACTTTATCATTTTATCTTAATGATAAATACATGGATTTTTCTATTTCTTAATTCAAATATTAACTAATAAAAATTAGAGACTTAGTATTTACTCTATTACCATCTTCTATTAAGCACCTGAGACATGGCCTAAAAATAATTTTGAAAATCACCATGAAACCTAAATTGAGATGTAATAGAAATTTAAAGAAAATTAAAACTAACTCCAATATAAGAGTAATCATTCTCATTTATTGAAACCTTTTATACCCATTTACACTATGAAGCACAACTGAGTCAAGATCATTGACCCAGGTGTAAATATGATCAAAATTGAAATAATCATAAATGATGATATGGAAGTCAGAAGATGGAGTAATGTTTGTAGATTTAGATTGGTGATGCTTTAAAATGTAATTTTCATTCCAATCAGATAATAGAAACATTAACTGAGGTAAAGAGCCTCATTCAGTAAGTCAATCGTTCTTGATATTGAAAGGAGAGAGGAGGAAGTTTGAAAAAAGGAACACTTCCAAGACATTTCTAAGGGGCATTTCAGGTCATGGATGTGACTGTTGATTCATGTGTGGTTAACACCTACAAGGCTTAGGATGTGGACTTATTTTAAAACTCAATATATTAGCTATTTCAAATGAGATGATTACCCAAGAAACTGCCTGAAGGGCAAAGAATGAAGAGTAACATTTGATAACAGAGAGAAATATGAAATATAAAGATATAAAAATATACAAATTCATTAGGTATACATAATTTAACACTTCTCACAGAATTAGCCTTTATTATCCTCTTATTAATTTAATTTTGAGCAAATATATTTTTTAAGAAATTATTGATGAAGGCTAGAAACACATGCAGTGGTACGCAAGATATGACTAATACCCAGACGTGGGATAAATTTTGAAATTTCTCTGAGCCCAACACTATACCAGGATAAACTGTAAGAGAAAAATTTATAGAGATAAAATCCTTACCTCTGTCAGTCTCGCTGTGTGTCTTTTTTAAATATAAATGATATAAGCAGATACAAATATCAATGTAGATATCAAGATGGATGTATGAATAGCAGTAAAATGTTGGCTCATTATTAGTATTCTCCTTTTGTTTTTCTTCTTTATAGCTGAGTGAACACTAGGGGAGTCACTATTCGGTAATGATATCAAATCCCTTCACATTATCTTTTAGTCTTATGGTTGAACATTTAATATGAAGATGACTCATTTGTGACACAATGACATTCTTGTGCTGTCTAATAGCATAGCATTTTCCAATGTCACCTTTGTATGATGAGGATTG
Organism: Heterocephalus glaber; assembly: GCF_000247695.1. The sequence continues at coordinate 22,512,100 of NW_004624746.1, read as the reverse complement.
CAGATTAAAGTACCAGACTTTCTTTATAACCTGAAAGTGCTAAATTTTCCATTTGATTAAAGTGTTTAACATCATACTATGATTTTTGATGTCTTAGAAATAATTTTTCAATTTTTAGGTACAGCCAAATTAACTAACATACAACATGGAACTAATTAAATCAAAATTAAAGATAATCATTTAAATTCATAATCCACCAATTATTTGCTGTATGCCAGGTAAGATGTAATAAAGGAGTAATGGGGTAAGAGGGTGAATGGAATAAATGTTGGTTCCCACATTAGACTTTAAAATCAAACTATATAAATCCATATCAAACTATATAAATCTGCAGATATGTGCATCTGGTTGAGTGAGATAGTTAGTGGTCCCACTGGAAATAAGCTTTGCTGCTATTATAGAATAGAATAAAAGAGTGAGCAAATATTGGATTCATTAAAATATTATTACCAGAATTCTAGAAATGGGGGTGCATTCCTCTGTATGAAAACCAAACAGATTTTATTTGTTAGAAAGAAGCTATTTCTGAGAATTATTTGTTAAGAGAACTATAACTAATATAAAGCATATTCTCACCAAAATTATAAAAATTGTAAATACAGTAGAAATCAGAATCTCAAAAGTCTTCATCCTAAGAAAAATGGAAATAGTAATATTTTTCTCACCTCAGAAACCTAATAAGCAGCTCTCATGATATGATGATAGAAATATTTTTTCAATTTTAGAAACACTGCTAATCAGTGGAAGGTATATCCCAGGTTTTTGGCCAAGAAAAAGCATTCATTGCTACAATTACCCACAAAATAGAAAAAAAAAAGAAACTTCTCCAGAGTGTTTCAAAGTGTATTCCCTTACCTTGGGCTGCATTAGAAGCCTAAAGGCCTTCACACAAGAATTAAGCTTTGGAGAACTGGGGGAACTAAAGGATAGAGTGTCAGGAACCACTTATTCCTGTCAAAGTAAAGTCCATAGAAACCCAAAGGTGCTGCAGTACCATGCTTTGAATGCCACAGAGATAGTAACTGCTCTCATTTATTTTATAATCATTAGAAAATGTACATATTTAAAAATTATTTATTTATGAATTATTACTAGCAATGTTTCAACTATTTGATACAACAATTGAATGTTATTCTATTCATACAATACTAACTTCCAAACATTTAGTTGTCACTACTCCAAATTCCCTTTTTTGTGAAATGAATTTGGATGCCATAAAGTGAAAATGGAACAAGGGAGAACTTGAAAGTAGTTATTGAAGAATTAAGTAAATAGGATAATAGATTTAGAATGAATAGATTTATAATACATTCTGAGGGTGATATACAATGAACCTTCAAATTGTTCTCCTGTCCCAAGAGCTGAAGTGTGTTAGCGTGCATGTGTGTGTGTGTTTGTGTGTGTGTGTGTGTAAAATGCTTAAGAGCATGGTTGTACAAAAAGCTACTCAGGAATGAGATGGATAATGACAGAATATATGATTGCTAAGAAAAAAATGCCTCTTCGTCTATACTAAGTTATCCAAAAGTACCACATTTTTCCTCTGTCTCTAGGTTCATGGTACTGAGCCCTGGTTAGTAAAGGTGAGTGTCAGTACTGGGAGTAATATATATGCAGGGATAGGACCAGAATGTGAACCAAAGCAAACAAAAAACAAAAGCAGACCAAAACTAAACAAGTTGTGGCATTCGTATACTACATGAAATAAAGCAAAGCAAATATACAGATAAATTTCTTTGAAACAACAAAGAATTAGAAAAATTTCCACTAATCAAGTTTCTTTAAGTGAAAATTAATTACCCAAAAGACCTACTGACTTCATATGCACAAAAAAACTTATATTCTTTTAGTGACCCAAGTTTGTTATTTTTATTCAACCCAAATATTAAGTATACAGATTTTCATAGTCTTGTATTCTTGTAATTGTATAATTTCCATGTGATCATAAAGATTTCACTAAAATTTTAGTACTAGGTGGAAACATTATTCTGTTTTTTTCCATTTATCTCTTGGTCTATACACTTGTGTAAGAGATTGGCGTATTTATTACATTGAATTATTCTGTTTTATGTTGTTAACATTTTAGATTTCATGAAAATCTATAAGATACACTTTTTCAGCATTTGCAGAATATCACATTCTTCTTCAATACAGAAGCAAACATTTCAGCTAGCAAAACGAAGACGTATTATTAAGTGTTTCAAAGAAACATAGTCCCTGAACATTAATAAATACTGATCTTGACTGTACTTGAAACCCGTGTCTCATATGCTAGTTGCCTGAAGGTCTACATACACTATAATTTATAGAAGTAGTGCTATACTAGGAAGGAATCAATATGTGGTTTTTATTTTCTGTACATTAAGATTGTTTTGTGGGGTGTTGGCTGAAATCAGAATTGTTTTTGATCAATGAAACAGAGATTATTCCCAGACTTAGAGTAGTGTGGGTGAAAAAAAGGTCAGTGTGTACATAGATCTGGGTTAAACTCCCGATTTCAGTGTTTGCTTTTTTTTCTAGCAACCTTGAACAAGTTATATTGTCCCAAGTATATCCTACTTAATAGTAAAATTCAGATACGACATTTCCACTGTTGGTTTTTGAGAACTTAGTGATATATATATGAAATACATATGTTATTATTTTAATATTTATTTATATATATATTATATATACAATTTTTGAGGTTTAATACACAAATTCTCCAAGTTATATGTATTTGCTACAAATTGTACTCAATTTGAGTGTACTTAGTTAAACTGTATCAACCTTTCCTGACTCCTGTAAATGGTGACCATATAAATGGGTATTATCCCCCAAATTCAGGGCCTGAATTTATACTTGGATATGGTAGCATGCAGTTCAGGTATCACTATTTGATTAATGCATGAAGAGCAGAAATAAACTTACTGTCTACATGATGTCATCATACCAATAAAGCCAGAACCAGAAGACAGTGAACTGAATCAAACAGTTTCTTCAGTGTTTCAGAAAAGATCTTTTTAAAAAGTAGTAAATTGTAATTTGACACACAATAAGATGTGTTCTGCCAATACAAAAGAACTTCAGTAGTTGTTATTATTTTCATATTATGAATAATAACTTAGTTCCCTCAAATTATAGTATTTTTTTTTTACTTTGGATTGCTGTGGGCATATGAGGACCTTTTTATTGTTTTAATATTTTATACAGGATGTTTGTGTTTATAATTTCTATGTAAGGTAAAGCTTGAGTTTAGAACTCATTTATATGAATATATATTAATTGTATGAAATAATGACAGGTCATTTTTTTGTCCTTGATAAAATTTTACAACTCGAGAAGTAATGTTATAGTGGGAAGAAATTATTCTTAATTTTAAACTCTGGGAATACGAGATTAAATGTCAATCCTACAAGTTTCTGCATTAGCTTGATCTTGCTGACCCTCCATTTATTCCAAGATAAAAAAGGAATAAAAAATTCATTCTGCCTTCATTGCAAGGTGTTTGGAAGAATTAAATGAAATCAAAGATGTTAGCGTGAATTGTAATCTTTAAAGCTCTGTATTCATGTAAGGGATTATTCATTTCATCATTATTAATAAACACTTGAACTCTCTACACCACATCATGTAAGTCATCTTCTGAAGAAACCACCTAATGTCTTACAAAGTAAATCCATTAATGATTTAACCAGTCACTTTCATGATTTAGAAAGTTTATCTCACATAAGACCCACATTTTTCTCTAACAAACACACTTCAGTTTTCTAAGACTTGCAAAGAAGCTGCACTTGGAAGAGAATGTGTGAGTTGTTGATTCTGCGTTCAAAGAGCTTGGTTGTAGGCAAAAAACTTTGGTTCTTCTGGTATCTTTGAGAGAGATGCTAATTTTTATCTAATTTTAGTAATAACACGTCTTGGAAGTAACCTGCCCCTATTCATCTCATGCAGAGCTGTTGAAGAAATATCCTACATATATAATTTATATATATACTTATGTATATTATATATTTATATTCTCTATACATAAAGCTCATAAGAGAAAGTGCAAAACATACTTTTATAATAAGTTAAAAACTAAATATAATCAGCTTCTGTAGAAAACAGTATTTATTTAATTTGTATTTATGGTTACATATATTTTCTAAATAATTTTTAGAAGTTACATTTAAAAATACAATAGAATGAATTTCATGCAGAGGAAGAAATGGAACAAGTTCAAAAAAATAAGGCAGTAAATTTCATCATGAGGCTTTTTCTAGTTGCTTTAAACAATCTCATTGTTAAAATCCGTATAATGTTCAGATCAGTGAATAAGTGAAGATGTATGATGTATCCATTTACAGACATTTAACTTTATGTCTTCTGTGATAGATAGGAATTAATATATTTTTATCATTGGGCAAAAATATAAACTACATTTGAGTGTTTCTTCTTATGGACCATTACACCGATTTCTAAAATGATGTATGTACATGTAAATTTTATCAAATAATAATTAATCTTTGAGCATTATTTATCTCTAACCATTATTTCAAGGACTCAGCTTATTTACTTATTTATGGGCTCAGACATCTGCAATGTACATATTTGCTCATGTTGATACCACCTTGCTTGTATTAGAAATTCATTAAAAATGCATTTCTCTGGTTAAAGAACTACTTTCTCATTCTTGTTTGAATATTTTTTCTTACTAGTTGATGAACATTGTTGTTGACTTTACAGTGAGAATCAAAGTTGCTTAGGAACAGAGCATATTTCTTTGAATTTTCAAGTATTCAAAACACAGTGTTTGATATACTTTACGTAAACCTGAAGACACATTTGCTGAACCAGCAGCAACTCATTAAATAATGGAGGCTGAGAAGCAGAAAATACAGTTTTTGAGATTAGTTTTCCAGTTTATAATTATTCTTAGGCATGACATATGTATTTCCAAAGTTAAGTAAAGAAAGAAAGTAAAGTCTCAAGCTCAGGTTATTCCCATGGTCTCTCCACTCCTATGTCCGGCATTAAATCCTTAAGTACTGGCCCCATTGTTTGCATGTCTATTATTTACTCCTACCTTGCCCCCATTTAATTATACTAATCATATTAAACAACATCATCTGCGTTTTGTAAATGAAATTAAAAGTGCTAAGAGACATTGGGCCATACACAATTTTTCAGGAAATTGAACCTAATGATGGCTTAATGCAGCATCCATGTTTCTGCTAATCTTCTCATTTGCTTTCCATAAGGGCCTGTCCCCAGGATTGATTGCCACTGTGTAAGCTGATCCTGAGAACTGGGTGGTGGAGTTTGCTCTGTCAGGACTCCAGGCACCATCATTTCCATGAACAATACTAGAGGCATATTGAAAGTTTGGACACTAGCTTTCTGACTGACATAGTTGGTCTAGTCTTTAAGAAAAGGTCAATTTTCAGATTCCTATTTTTTCTAGTGCTGAATTTTTCCATGTTCTCCCATTACATGCTCAAAATTATTGAAATCACAGATTACCTCGATCTTTAGCTGCATTCTCAAATATTATCATGTGAATGGTCTATTTGTACAAAACATATTCATGCATCCTTTTGCATCTTTGCCAGAATAAGAAGAACTATCTACTCCAGTAAAATTATGGAAAATGGTGATTTTTTTAATATACATCTTCCTATGATGTTTTGGCTTTATTTAGATTGTTTATGGTACGTTTAACCAGTTCAAGGATGAATAGCTCAATTCTCTCTTAAATAATTGCTTCTTTTCCACTTTTTGCTTAAGGTCTTTGCAAAAAAAGGTAATCAAAATGGCTAGATCTTAATTATGTGTAAGACCCATAACTAGAAAATAGAATTCTTCCTTCCAGAAATGGGAATTTTGAAGAACCATGACAAGAACCGCATGAGTTTTAGCTCTTCATCCCAGATGGTCCATAACATAACTGTTTGGTGTCCTTGCCTTAAATGCTCAAATAGTCCTGGCTTTTGCCTCCTGTCTTTTCTCATATCTCATTCTTCAATTCTGCTTTTCATTCCTGAACTTTTCCATGAATTTGCATTAAATTTGTTTTCCCTGTTTTGCTTTTGTCTTTCTTATTTTAATTTCATTTATTTCTTCATTGCTTTATTCAATATTACGTTTAAAGCAGCATATAATGCTAAATTTAGTTTTATTTTCATTTTAATTAAAATTTTTCCATTTTTCTTTAATGATTAAATTACAATATTCTCATAAGAGTGTAATAATTTAGGAACATATTTGATTTTTGCATAGATTATCAGGGTTTTCTCAGGTTTGAACCCCAGGTCTTGAAAAATATCTTCTGATAAGTTTTATTGAGATTCTTACCTTATTCAATTCCTCTGAAAATAATTCCCTGATTTCTCTAGGGTAAGCCAGACCCTTTTATCAAATATACTTGAAGCCCTGGAAACTATCCTTCTATTCAGTACATTAAATCATGTTATCTGTTTGTGACTCTTCTCTCCTCTTGACTGTATAGCCCAAGGAGTTGGCAACATATTTATCTGGTAAACTTGGAATTCAATTTCCTAAACTCAGCTCTTAAACTCTCACAGGAGGTACACATAAAACATTTTTTAGAATAATAAAATAGTAAGTAAATAAATGATATCTGGACTAGTTTACATCTCTCTATGTATTAGATGTGGTTTCAAATCCAGAATTGGGTTCATTGGGATATATCAAGTGTATATAGATTCCCCAATATATCAACAAAACTCTATTCTGTACAACCCTTGTACCATCAATGGAAGTGTTTCTATTGGTGGTGATGTGTTTGAGTTAGGAGGTTATTTTTATATAAGAAGATCTCTTTTTTATTTTTTCTTTGTCTCTATATAATTAGAAGTAGAGGGATTGTCTCATGTTTTAATACATAACCCAGTAATGTAAATACATGGTTAGTTTTTTTTATTTTAGTTAAAGACACAGAACTTATGATAGCAATAGCTAAGAGCAAGTGAACCATCAACAGACCTATTTCAGTTAGTTCACAGAAAGCATATTTTAACCCAACTCTTGTCTTACTGACTGTTAAATTAAGAACTTCATAGCTGAAACTATGTATGTACACATGTATGTGTGCATTAAATGTGTATGTATCATTCATGTACCATATCCTTCCATCCATCTATCATCACCTAAATCTCTATGAAGAAAAGTGATTTTCCTATCTGACACAATTTAAAATATCAAAGTAAATATTGTCCTCATAAATAATTCTATTTTGCCAAATGACAATGTAAAGCTTTGTTGGAAAGTATACATGTATTTGATACAACTTTATGTGTGCAAAATATACTGTCATCTGAGTCTGACAAACATATTTAAAGAGTGTTGCATAAATCCATAATGTGGCTCCCTTAAGGCCCTCTCACAAATATCTCTTTTATCCCCTAGATCTTGTTTGAGGATTCCCCTGAAAGGAATGGAGCATGTCAGACAAATTAAATGAAAGGAACAGATGTAGATTAAGAGTGATGTACATTCTAAGCTGGAACTTTTAATTTCACTAAATATTATTTTTCAATATTCACGATCACATTATATTGAAATGTTGCAGCTTCAATTTCCTCCACTATTTCATTTTATAAAATCTTTGTCTCCTCTGAGCTCTTAAGGAGATGTGAGCTTTAAATCACATTGACTTCACCCTATGCAATTTACATATGTTGAAGAAATAAAAGCCTTTTCAAGAGTCACCATGGGGCCAGAGGGGCCTCAAAGGAGTATTAAGACCTTGAGTTTTATGTGAGCTGCCTCAAACACAAACCACAAATCCTCCCTGAGGAATACTAATGGCTTTTGTGTACAGTTACATTTTCTTGTGATTTTTTAAAAAGTTGTGTGGCAGCCCATGCATAAAACACTCTTTGTGCTGGTGACTGACCAAGGTGACTCCAGCTCTGAGGCAAAAAGGCAGCTTTGCAGGGGGTGTCATTACATACACCAAAATCATTACATTATTACATTAACATCATTAGTGGATCCTTGGAAGGCTATAAACCAGGGCATACTAAATCTGCAATTCATATTTCCATGAAAATTTATTGATAAGCACACTTTACATATCTAAAATATAGTTGGGAGTTATGTCTTTTGTAGGTAACAGTGAATTCACACTGCTATCTTTTTTCACAGTTCTTTGGCTCTTTTGATTTTTGTGGCTAATGGCTGAACCCAGAGCCTTTCACATACTAAGTACACACTTGGTTATTGAGCTATATAGCCAACACCTATTCATTTTTGAGATCATGGACTTGGCTTTAAATATTGACAGAATTCATCACCAGAGCTCATAAAGTTAAAAAAATGATGATGTTCTAAAATGACCTATGCCCTGCTTTTATATTACATTTTTCTTATATAATTTATATGCCACTATATGGTTCAGGAAGGTTTGATACATGATAGAAAGCCAAAGAAGCAATAAGAAATTCTCAGTGATAATTTATTTGGGATTATATGGGGGTCTGCCAAACCAAGAAGTTCATGAAAGCAAGGAGGAATGACACACTGTCTAGTAAACAAGACTTAATCCCTCGTTCTCAAATCTATATACCATATATCACTTCAGAAGTTAAAAATAAAGATAAGTAAGCCTGGCCTGTGGCCTAAGTAGACTGAATTGAGGTCTCTATGACTACACTATCTGACACAGAATCCACTAGCCACATGATCCCATGAAAATTTTAAAAGGTGATGAATATGGACAAAATACACATTGGATTTCAAATATTTATTCTGAAACTGACACACTGACAAAGACTGTCTCTTTGGCCAAGTTTCCAGTAGACTCTGCTCACTTTTTCAGTTAGACCTTGTCCTTGAGCCCTGTCCTTAACCTGCCAAGCCCAGTTTGAATAACAATCCTGCTAAGTTAGTTTAGCAAGAATCCTATCACCTCTGAGAGTTAACCACTCTTGATACTTAGTTCACCTTCCAACCTTGATTTTCCAAGTCCTTGGGCTCCCTTTAATGAGAACTTTCCCTAACTTTGATGTCTCCTTTTAGTAATTTTCTATCCACTGACCCCTTTATTTTGCTCATTGGCCATAAATTCACAGCTATCTGCTGTACTGAGAGTTGGGTTCAGACTCTCTTCTATTGCAATAATTTTGAATAGTATATGTCTTTTTCTCTTTAACAAGTTTCCAGGGAGTAAATCATGTTTAATGATATAATTATATGTTAAAAATAAATATATCTGGAGTATATTGGGTTAAATAAAATGTATCATTAAAATTAATTTTTACTGTCTCTTTTTCCATTTGTCTAAGATGAGTCTTAGGAAATTTGAAGTTACACATTTGACCTGCATTATATTTTTAGTACCTAGTGCTGCTCTAGTAGGCAGGTTGGTGCCCTCATAATTTAGCAAACAATCCACATGATTAGGTGTGCAGTCAGGATTGTGACCCCTAATCTCTAATCAAACTATCACAGAGAATAAGCATGATATACCTAATATGCAAATATTACTGATATTATTGTATCATAGACTTGATGATAGGATTTTATCCTTATTAATTTGCAATAGCAACTCTACATGGTAAATACCATTAGTATCCGCATTTAATGCATGGTAAAATGAGTTGCAGAGTGATTAAAAAAAAAAAAAAAAAAACCTTTTCCAAGGTTATAGTTAGAAAAGAATTAGGATTCAGAGTCAGGTAATATGATTTCAGTTCATGTTGTCATTTATTCTCTCCTACTGGATACATATACAATAGATTTCTGCCCTCCAATGAAGGTTTAAGTTCCCAAAGTTTTATCATACGTAGTCAACATAATCTGAAAATATTAAATATTTCAGATATTAAAAAGCCATAAATTTTAAGTTGTGTTCTGTCTGAGTAGCATGATCATAGTTCACACTATCATCCTGTGTCCTGACCAGAATGTATGTTAACCCTTTGTCCAGCACATCCACACTGTAGATGGTAGCCACTCATTACTAGTCACCAAGTAGTCATGTTGGCCTTCAGATTGACTGCCATAGTATCACAGTGTGGCTTTTAAGTAACGCTTATTTTACTCAATAATGACCTCATGTATAAAAGTAGTAATGCGCAAAGAAGAGACCAATTCATAAAACATGGGAAGGCAGATTAACTATGAAACTGTAAAGTAATGATGCAAAGTACACATACAGAAATCATCGTAAATATAGGGTTTGGTAATATCCATGGTTTTAGGCATCTGATGGAGGTCAGAACATATTTCTCACCAACAACATTTAATTACTATATACAAGAAAGATTATATGTAGCTGATTTTCTAATTTGAAATATCAATATTAATAAAACCATTATGAAATATCATATGCCCTTTCATATATCATTTTAAAGCCACCTTACACAAATAGATATATGATCAAAATATATGCTGAATGTTTAAATTATAAATTTTTTTGCAGTAAGACGCATTATTAGTAGTAGTCTTCAAAATCTTCCCTCTCACTTTGAGCATTATTTTTGAGCATCATTTATCCCATCATTTTTGCCACTTTTTGAGTAATACTGAAAGCATTCTATGATGAGGGTCTTCGTGAGGTATGATCAAAAGTACAATGAATTCTGTTGTTGCATGTCATCCAATGGAAAGGCAGGCTGGTAAAAATATTATGGCATGTTCTCATCCACCTTGTGCACCAGATCTGGCACTATGCAACTTCTTAGTCTTCCCTAAAGTAAAAATGACCATGAAATGTACACAGTTTCAATTGCCACAGCACATCAGGGTAGCCTTAATGAAAGAGAACTTTACAATTGCTTTAGAAAGCAGTAAGAACAAGAAGATAAGTGCGTTTGAATTGAGGAAGGGTATTTTGAGTCATTTATGTCTTTACAGTCACAATTATTATTTTAAATTTAAACATTTGCTCTATTTCCCAGTTCCTTACGCGTTGTCAATTCCTAGACACTATATAAATTGGTAGTATTACTCCCATTTTATCGATTAAAAGACAAATGCTTAGGAGAATTGGATGCTCAGACACAGCCCAATATTGTATCAGAAAACATTTCATGTATTCCTCTCATAACCTTTGGCCTGATAACACTGTTTCCAAATTTTCTGACCCCATAAATATCGTAGCAAATGACCAATTTAGAATACTCTTGTACTTGAGGTATAGTCCATATATTTCATCTGACTCATATCATAGGCCTATTGGCAAGGTATCTATTGAGCCAGCTAGTTCAAGGATTAATACTTGAATCTTTCCATAGTGTTAAGTTCAGTGTGAACTTGGCTTAGGAACATGAAAAGATGTTGGAATTGTCAAATACAGAGTTCAGTGTATAAGGGATTGGTTGCTAAAATATCCTTTACAATGTCATCCTTCTATATTTGGGAATTTTTAATGCTTTTAAAAGTATATGTGTAATATAATATCTCTGCAATCTAAACTCAGAAATTGTGACTATGCCAGGATATCTCACCTTTGCCTCTAATTCCCAACATGTTATCATTATTCTACACACTGCTGATGCATTCAGAACAGAGGCAAGATGATGTATAAATATATGATAGTAATCATTTGTAGAGGACCATTTCAATGATAGCCTGAGATGCTGATTATCCTTAACATATTCTTTATACTGCACTATCTGTAGTTGTAAACAAGATTCACAGTTTTGATGAGAATGAGGCATTGGTTGTTTTTGTGTACAAATGCACCTCTCCCTGGCTTCTGTTCTCAGCACTCATTTTCATTGTCCTTGTTTCTAGTGTCCCTGTAACATTCATAGAATTACTAGACACTTCTTCTTGCAGATGATGTTATTGGAGCCAATGGTGTAAGCTCGGGCCATGTGCTGTAACTGAGGAAACATCAGCTTTGGCACCAAATAGCCATAATTTACTGACTCCAGAGTGACCTGGGTCACATAATTCAACATTTATCTACTTAATTACTTCATTTGGGAAATAAAGAAATATAAATTACTTTTCCATTTGTAGGAATTAGGTAAAATTTGTATAAAAGTAACTGAGCAGGATACAAAGGTCAGAATAGATAGCTAATAAGAGTGGAGATTCAATTTGCTCTCTCCTTTCACACAATCCCTAAGAGAAACAATGCACTTTAACAGATCCACAACACACACACAAACACACACATACACACACACACACACACACACACACACACACACTGTTCCCAAGAGGGAGTCACATCAGATATTATACCCTAGAAGGAACAGAGGCCAATAAAACCCCTAATGCTTCCACAGGGACAATTCTAACACCTACAATCAATCCCCAAAACTGGTTACTCAAAAACTATCCATATTCTGAGTTACTTTTCAAAGGCAAATCATTGCCACTCCTGCCCATGTGCTTTGCCTTTATTTACCAGATATGCTTACATAACTATGGTTGCTACCCATCAGCCACAGTCATATGGCAGAGAATTTTTACTCATGATCATTTTGCCCAGAAGCCAGCTACTTTCCTGAAGCCTGTATTTATCAGGGAGCCTCCTTTCACTTTTACCTATAAATTGCCTGTGTGGTTATGGTAGCCAATTTATGCCAAATCTTTTCTTAAATATTTTTTACTTACAGGTTCCATGCCAAATCATTCCCAGCAGGTAAATGGAACAGAGGATTCTCTGGACATAAGTCTCAGAGAGTGAGTCTATCTGTCTGGTAGATAGGAAAATATTCCCCAATCTCTTCCTATTTAGGCAGTTTCCAGAAATACACTTACTACTACTACAAACTTAGTCTGATACAGAATGTGTGGCACTACTTGTTGTCTATGAATTTACATCTTTCAGAGAGAATGGTAACCTAGTATAGGAGCATTATTTCCTAAACCTAATCTTTCTGAAATTTCATCTGCTGGCTGATTGTTCTGATCCCATCACCTGAGGTCAGTGGTGAGGCTGCCCATACATGGAGGTTTTGCTGAGCCAGATGATCCCAGCTGACTTTACTCATATGTCTGGATGTTAATATTTACAGTTGCTGGAGCCAAATTTTGCATATTAGCTCCATACGTGTGGTCTCTTGGCATTTCAGTTGAGCCCAGGTTTGCTCCCAGTAGTGTTCTGAGGACATCTACAATAGGATTTGGATAGAAGTAACGAGTGCCACTTCTAGGCTTGAACATTATTCTTTCCATGATCTCTTCACTTTTCTTACTTGCCAGAAACCATACATGGTGATGAGTCAGTTTCACATCTAATGATGCCATTCAACTGTGTATCTTATTAGTTTCTAAAGGGAAGTTGGGCCCTTGAATCATTGTGAGTAGTGCAATTAACCTACTCATCTGGCCTGATCTACCCAGCTCAATTACCATAGCCAGCCATAAATAACTCCTTCCATCTTTAACCTGCTGTGTGTTGAGTCTATTCATACCCTGGAATAAATCCACTGTGAACTATTTTAGTGGCAAACAGGAAGATAAAGCCAAAGGTTAGAGTGCCTGTAATGTAAAAACAAAATGTAGAACACACTTCACTTAATAGTTCAAACTGAAAGAGTCCACCTGAAGTACTTGCATATAGGTTGAGGAGTTTAAACAAAATAAGAGGAGTAACACTATTTCTAAAGTTGAAAAGCATATATGTAAGGTATTTGCCTTATATAAATAACTGGTAACTTCCAGAAACTATATGCCAATAAGATGGACAACACAGAAGAAATGGACAGATTCCTAGATACACAGGAATTACCAAAGTTAAATGAAGAAGACCTAAAAATTCTGAACAACCCAATATCAACCAATGAAATTGAAAATGTAATTAAAAACTTATCAACTAA
>NW_004624746.1:22452860-22495364 GCF_000247695.1 Heterocephalus glaber | reverse complement strand
CTTTGAATATTAAAATTAAAAAACAGCATAAAAACCTGAGCTATAAGTTTTTCTTATGTCAAATCAAAACTACCATTCAGACTCTGAAGTATTAAAGAGAATATTGATTACTGAATTAATTTTACCGTTTCCTTTACCCTTAACTGTGTGTATTACATGAGTGAGGCAATTGCAACTTATATGTTTTACATGATAAGTGAAGGAGGAGAGTTAGGAGATAGTATTTGAATAGCACATAAAGGTTGTCCTCTTCCTCTGAGGTATAATTACCTTTGATGATTGAGTCAACTTTACTAGAATCTTGAGTGGTATTTAAGTACTATTTTGAAGGGTTTTAGAAATAGTTTCAAAGTTACCTCTAGGAAGGAAAGAACTTGATATAGGGTAGAGATCTCCTGTTTTCTCACAGTGATAGCAACTCATTCTCTGGAGGCCAAGTGAGCTAAATCTAGCTTATCTAATTTATTAACTAAGACACCATTGCAGTGGGAGGAAAAAAGGATCCTGGAATTTGGTAGGGAGAAATGAGTTAGTGGTGAATTTGGAAATAGATACATATTGTTCAGTGGTCACCACAAAACGAAGAGCAAAGAGGATTTTGCTCTCTGGGTAGAGACCATCATAAAATACTTTAAAATTTATTTTTCTTCATTTGGAAGTGCTTCCATGGTTTTCAATTCCAGTTTTCTGACTCATGGTGTTTCTTATTAATCTCCCCATTGTGCTTATTTATCTAATTAGCTCACCTTCCTTCCTGTGTTCCAGTTTCTAATAAGCTTCCTTTTTTTACAGCTCACTGGATATCCAAGAATTTCTAGCAGTAAAAAAATTGAGTTTACACATGAAGTATACTAGAACAGAAAGGAATTCAGACTCTGAATTGCAACTACTTCATTCTACAGATGATGAAATTGAGGTTGAGATATGCATATCTTTGTCTAATCTCATTAAATAAGGTGCACCTGAGGAAAGACTAGATCAGGGCCAATAAGAAATGATCAGCAGAAGTATATTATCACCATAAAGCCTCCACTGGCTTCTCCCTACTTGGTATCCTTCTCCATTAGTGAACATAGCCATGAATGTAATATTTGCCAGGGACTTCTCCAATATTAACACTCAAGAGAAGTAAGCCCCTTCCTCATTTTAAAGAATAATTTGGCTTTTAATTTTCTATAGATAAAAGTGATTGGAAAATTAAAAGCAATATAAAAATATGATCCCGATGTTTGTCTCTGTGACTTCAGTTGTTACTTATTTTAATGTAGCCAAATCCTGTCCATTCACTACAGCCCTCCACCAGAGAGCCATCGTGAACTATTCTAGAATAGTTTCTTCTGTTCTTTAGTTCTTAAATTAGAGGGAACGCTTCACTTCTCCTTTGACAATAAAATAACATTTTTTTTCCTGCTTGCGAGGCTTTTCAGTTTTTCCTGTGATTATCCTTTGACTTTTGTATCAATCTACAATATATTTCTCTGAGCCAGAAGCCATGTCTTATATCAGGCATTGATTTCTCCATAAGCCAGGAGTGGAGAAAGCTTGCATTTGTTGAGTTCTTATAATGTGCCGCTTACTCTGCCAGGAATTTTACAGGTACCATTTCATTTAACCTTTATGAAAAACCCTTTGAGGTAGGACTTACTACCCCCATTTCACATGAGAGGAAAACTGAAAAACAAAAATGAGATGAAGAAATTTCACCAAGAACTAAAATTTATCAAATTGATAAAATGGTCATCTAAACCAAGATTTCCTGTCCTCTGACATGTTCTTTGCACTATTAATGTATTTTGATGTCCACAAAATTCAGCATATGGTAGGATCATAATAAAGTCTTTACTAAAAGAATACATTATTTCAGAATTAAAAATGAATAGAAATACATACACAATATACATGTACACATGGACTATTTATACCTGTGGAAATTTATGATTATAAACTTTCAAACATGGTTAAGTTTTTAAATAAGAATTTATTTCTATATTTTTGGATGGTCGACGTTGTATGTTTAATTATTACTGTTGGAATGAGCAATTTCAAAATCTGTGTTGTGTATCTAATTAATATGTTGAAATGGAAAAATACACTCAGATAAGATGCTAGGCAGTTCTCAGAGAATCATTTCCAGTCACTTCATGCATTGCCTAAGAATAGTTTTCTTTGCAAGAGTTAACACAAAGCCCATGACACAGACACTAAATCTGAAAATTTGTCCTTAAAGAACAACTTGGATGCACCTTAAGGACATACTCTTTTTGTTTGTTTGTTTGTTTTGTTACCAGGGATCAAACTCAGGATCTTGTGCTTGCAAGTCAGGCAGTAGCATCACTGAGCTAAATCCCTGCCCCACCTTGAGGCCATACTCTTAAGTGAAATAAATAGGGCACACGTGTAAATAATGATTGTTTCTCTGGTGTGAGAAACTGAAAGTGTAAATGAGGACCAAAATGTATAATAGATACTGTGAAAAAGGAAGAAAATGTTCAAAGGGTTAAGGGAATTAGGGAGGGTGGCCAGGGAAAGGAAAGAGGGGATGGGAAAAATAATAAAAAGGAAAAAAGAGGAAAAAATGGTAACAAAGCTTATGTAAATAAGGAGGGGTGGAGGGGTTGAAGAGAGGGCAGGGGAATGGGGAAAAAATAAGAACCAAGATGTATTATGTACAGGTACAAATTCCAATCATGAATGTGATCATAATGTATACCTAAAATGTATCAATAAACAAATTTAAATAAAAGAACAATTTTTAAATAGGGAAAAATATTAACCATGTAAATGCTAATCTAATGAATTTGTAAATTAATTCTTACAAAAAATAATTTCAAGTAGATATTGTGATTATTATCTAGAAACAAAACAAACAGAAAGCTTGCACAAGATAAATGATTTAATTAGAATTATTGAAAAATCATTATTTTCTCCCTAGCCTTAAGCATGGGTAGATATGTTCAAGCCCATTCAAATATATCCACCAGTTAATCTCAAAAGTTATAACATTTTACAGGTAAATGTAAACATTTCTGCAACAGTGTTTTGCATTAAAATTTGAAATATAGTAGACAGAGTTTGTGGTCCTGTTCTATAAGAAGTAAAATGAAGAACATAACAGGGAAGTTTCAGTAGGCAAGGTGGAGCTTAATTTAATCACATACTGTACAAGTTTTAGTGGAGAATGACACAAGTTTAAATATCGCATTATTTCTCTTGTGTGAGAAACCCAAAGGGTAAATAAGCAGATAAATGGAGGACAGATATTGGGAAGTAGCAAAAACATGTTCAAACAGGAAGGGGAACAATAGAGGGAGGAGGGGGAAGGGAAAGAAGGGAAAATGGACTTTTAACAGGGGAAGGAAAAAAATGGAAACAAAGCTTTTGTAAATGTGGAAGGGTAGAAGGATTGAAGGAGAGATAGGGAAAAATTAAGACATATTATGTACAGAGACAAATTACCTACGATGAATGTGATCATTATGTAAGGCAAATGTGTACCAAGTATGTACTCTGCATCAATCCAGGGATATTGATTTCTGTAGAACAAATCTCTGAATATTAAGGAAAGTGATCATATTGTCTCATTTTACAGTTGATAGATAGACATGAGAATTTAGGTATTAGATATGTGGATAAATAAAATAAAACTACTATTGTTTAGCAGAGAGCATTGGGGGGAATGTGCTGAAAAAGTATTGCAAACTACTAATCTCTTCATACATAAAAATAGTGTCACAGATTGTGTAATATTTAATAGTGGTAATTTGTATGCAATTTATTACAGTTTTCTTAAATTATACTAAGAATGGCTAATGTGGGTATATAATCAATTAATATTTAATGAGAGTGATTTGGTAGCAATATACAATAATGCGTTATGAGAAATTTCATTCTCCTTATTCCATTACCACTATTTTAATTGTTTATTAATATGATTCTACATTATATGCAGGGGCCAAATGTAAGGTGTGAGAGGATGCCCAGTGGCTGTGGATGACAGCATTTCTGTCTGACTCAGGGTCTGGGAAAGGTGAGGAGCTGAAAACAGGCCATCAGGATAGGATAATATTTAAGAAGATAGGGAGAATCTGGTTGAGGTGGTGATGTTTTAATAGTCCTTGATTTGAATTGCACTTCCTTTTTAGCTACTTTACTGTCATAAAAATTAGATTAAATACAAATTCCTTCAAAATTTCTTATATATAGTTGGATATCTTTCATTCAAAAAAATTCTTGGTCATATTCCCTTTTACCTGCACTGGCTTCTGCACTCCTTTCATAGGAAATATTTAGGCAATATTATTCATTCAGCACACTTCATTATGTCTGAAGTAGCATCTCTGCTAAAATCTATAAATATAGTTACCAATAATTTAGACAAAGTTTCCATCCTCCTTCTTCACAGCTCAGGGCATATTAAACAGTGGGTTGAGAACTAAGGCATAGTGCATATCTTTGAGAAAAAATTGCATCCAATGTAAACCTTCATAGCTCCTACCACATTGCTTTCATCTCAGCATGCCACACTTTCAGAGATGACATTTCCTGACAGCCACAATAGTACTTAATATATGCAAGAGATCCACACTTTAGTTCATTTTCAATGCAATTTCTAGGCTCTACAGCCTACTTGACTTCCTTCCTTCCTTCCTTTCTTCTTTCCTTCCTTCTTTCCTCCCTCAAACCTCATTTCTTCAAATTGAGAAATGATGTACAAAGCATACAACTTAGTTCTGGAAGCTTAGTATTATCAGTGCTGAAATACCATGACTCAAAGTAATGTGCTTCAACTGACCCATAAAGTATGAACAACAGCTTGAATATAACCAGAAAAGTTAGGATACCATACACAAAACTGTTTTTTTTTAAATAATATACCAGTGTTCAAGATTCAGTGAATATCTCTTTGATTCTTAAGTTTTGATACACAATCACATAGACATAATTTGGTAACATGTAATTGATTATAGCAGATTTTTATTCTAATTCTTGGCTCTGCATTACTCCATATAAAATGGATGAAACATGGAGATGATTATGTGCTGTTTTTCTGTACACACTAATAGAATTCTAGTCTATTTTTCCATTTTCACAGTAAGCATGAATTGCAACACAATTTTAATGGAAAATGAAAAAGGCAAATTCTAGAGTGGTTTCCTGACAGTTGTCTTATTTTAAAAATAATTCCCAGAAATACATATTTGATCCATGCAAAACCAGTACATTATTGAAACCATATTTGTGTAAGCTATCCTACAGTGAAGTATTACCTACAGTTAATTGATTAAAATAGCAGCAGCTACCAGGAATTTCCTGCCTAGCTTCCAAGTTTCTGTGTTTTTTTATTCTTTCAAAGGATGTTTTAGGTTTTTAAAATAATTATTTAGAAGGAAAGTGGAAGATCAATCTTAACAGTACATTATTCTGAGACCACGGTTATTTATAATTTATTGTTGTCATATCAAATTCATGGACATTTTAGGTAGACTTATTTTATCTTATAGGTCAATAATTCTGTTGCTGGAAACTCATGTGATGGCATTATTTATGGAAACAAGAAGAATTATAAATTATATAATTAAATGGACTTCTGGGCCGAGACTGTCTATTGGGTATTGAATCACAATTCCCACTTCATTAAAGAAAACTAAAGCTCAGGATACTGAGGACTAATATAGATTGTGCTTGATTGCTTTAAATTCATCAGTTGCTAACTCCTTTAACAATTATTTTACTCCATGAAATATAAACAATACAAAAATGAATATGAAATATTCTACTTACAGGAGTGAGAGGTTGTTGAATTCTATTTATTGGCTCCTTTCTCTCTTATATATGGATCTTGATGAAGTTTATCTGAGCACCCTGGCACTGAGCAACCTAGTTGAGGATTCAGTACCTTAGACTGTGAGATATCCATAGGAATTAAACATGAGATTATATAGCTCAGCTTTCCTATGTGGTGGTAACTAGTCACTTCTGGCTATTTATAATTACAATAATTTTAAAAAATAAAATTATAACTTTTGTTATCCTGGGCCCATTTAACTATTCAATAGTCACATGTAACTCATGGCTTCTGTATTGGTCATAACAGCTAAACCACAGTTCTATAACATACAGTTCTATAGACAGCATTGTGAAATTACATGGTGAAGAAAATCTTTTTTATCAGAGTATAACCAGTATATAACAAAATCCATGCCCCATAACGGATACTCAAAGAGATTTATTGGAACATCCATATACATGGAGATATAGATTATATAAATATATAGACTATCCTCACAGAACAACTGAGAAAAGTATCCATTTGCCCTATGTACTCTTGGAAGGTCTTTTTAAAGATATGTGCAATTACTTGTGAAGAAAAAGTTGAAAATTTGCATGAATATGTCTTTAATCCTCCTCAAGTCACTCGCAGGAAAGCCTTCAGTTCCCTGTCTAGATAATCATATGTACTTTTGGGACTGTTAGTGGAGGACTCTAAGGTCTCTTTACTCTCTCCTTGTAATATCTACTTTCACTCTTCTCACTGAAACTCTTTCCTGTGTTCTGATCTTTCTTCTGAATTCCAGATTCCTGGTGATTGGAAGGCAGTACTATGCAATATTTTTAAGCTTGTCTAGATAAAGATGTGTTTCAATGCCCATTGTAGTGATTAATGCTCATGATGCACTCACAAAAGGTTGTTTGAACGAACTGGAAACTTGTGTACTTTTTTCTACTTTGTTTTGATGGTTCTGCCATCAAACTTTCAATTTCATAGTAAACCTGAGAACTTCTATAATGTCAGAAAAGAAAACAATATAATCTACTGAGAACTGAGATGCTGTGTAGTTTGAATCATTAAGTTGAGCTCAGTAGTATGTTATAGAAAGAAAAGGGAAATGTAAGCATGTATTATCATATTTAAAGTAAGAGAGGAAGACATCTAAAAATGTCTAGTAAGAAACCTAGAGTATATCATGAGAGAAACTGTAAATCTGGTTCACAATGCATTCTCCGTGGTGTCAATGGTGATCAGACACTGGTGATCTTATTTTGTGTTATATCTGGAGCCCTGCCCAGAGAAGGAACTGTAATTATATAAATACTATTTTCTAACACAAGTATAAAAATGTACAAAAGATCCTTTAAAACATACAGAAGTATATGTTCATCTTATGATGGTAGCAAAGCCAAATATCTCATTAAACTACATATACTTGGACCAGGGGTTTAGCTCAGGGGTTTCGCCGCCTGCTGCGCAAGCACAAGGACCTGAGTTTGATCCCCGGTACCAAAAAAACCCACAAAACTACATATACTTTACATTTTTTAATATCCCGGATTAATATATTCTCACTGAACTGGGAATGATGTATTATTTAAATCCATGAGGTAGATTATGACATAAATGCTTCATTTCACATTTGAAACTAGAGGAAAGGAATTCTAAATATCTTGCCATCAACTAATAATAAGAGGAATGATGCCTCGCAAGTGCAAGGTCCTGAGTTCCATCCCTGGTATGAAAAAAAAAAAAAGGAATGAAAGTTTGGATAGCACTAAGATGAATAACACATAGCCTAAAACTCAGATATAAAAATAATAGCATATATTACATTGATTACATTGATATATTACATTGATATATTACATATATTACATTGAATTACTTCCAGTAATTCATGCCAAAGTGAGAATTTCTATCCTTATCATATTTGTTGCAGCTTTAAACTGTTTTTGTGGTCTATGTGTAGAATCATGCAATTAAAAAGAAAGAAGGCTTCTTTAAAATTTGAAATACTTTAATATTTAGCTACATAATGGCAAAATGGCTTTTAGCAGATCATTGAGATCCACAGACACAGGCTTTCACTGCCAAATTCTCCTAAATATTTAAAGAATACCAATTCTTCACACATTCTTCTAAAACAAAGAAAAGGAAAGAATACTTCTCTTCTCAATGATGAAACTAACATCACCATGATATCAAAGTCACATATATCACAAGGAAATATCTGTATGGGTATGAAAACTTCAGTCTTTCACAAAATGGCATCACACACTTTACAGAACATATAAAACAAATCATATAACAAGAACAGGTGAGATTTTGCTGGGATGCAATGTTGGTTCAATACTTGAACATCATTTTGATATTATATTAATAGAATAAAAATGTGCATGGCCATTTCAGTAGAAATAGAAAAACATCTAAACTTCTTTTTTGATAAAAGTCCCCAAACTAGAAATAGAAAAGAACATTCTCAATCTGCTAAGGGACATCTGTAACAGTCCCACAGCTAACATTATCCTTAATGGTGACAGACTGGGTGGTTTCCTTCTGAGCTCAAAATTGATACAAGCAATCTACTCTTGCCACTGATATTCAACTTCCTATCAGAGATGATAGCCAGGATAACTAGGCAAGCAGGATAAATAAACATCATCCATATAGGAAAGCAAGAAATAAATCTGTACTCAAAGATATGACTTTTTAAATATGGAAACTAGTAAAACATAAAATATTAAGCCAATTGTCAGGGTATAAAATAAATATTCAAAAATCAGTTGCATTCTCATATACTTTTTTAAGTTTTTAGTCTCAATTTCATTTATTTCCACTCGCATCTTTATAATTTCTCTCCTTGATTTTTGTTTGCAGCTGATTTTTTGTTTTCTCTCAAGTATGTTACTTTAAATCTCGTGTCTTCAGGCCTAACCCCACCATGAGTCAATCACAGGATCTAGATTTAACTACCTCTGGAAAAGCATGAGACTTTGGGAGTGGACATCTAAACAAAAGCCATAATATTCCACGCCTTGGTTCCCAAAGGACTCATGCACATCCCTTTATGAAAAAAAGCATTTGGTCCATCTCCAAGAGTTGCCACAGTCCTAACAGTTCCAGCATTGCTGAGAAGTCCAAGTCCAAAGTCTCCCCTGAGAATTAAGGAAAACTCTTAGCTACAAGCCTCTGTACAAATGAAAAGAAAGTTGAACACTTCTAACATTCAATGGCACAAGATAGGCATTTTTATTCCAAAAGTTACAAACAGAGGGATATGAAGGAATGGGACCAAGGCAAGTCCAAAATCCAGCAGGGCAAATATTAAGTCCAATAGTCCCATGTACAGTATCTGAGACAATCTGTGGAAAATGTGAACTCCAAAGGGGTTGAGTGACTCCATCTCTGTGGCATCTCTGGTGGTTGTGGCTCCCATGACTTCCTTCTTGGGCTGGTTCTGCTCCCTCCTTGCAGTTTTCCTCAGAAGATCCATGCTCCTGGCTTCTCCAAACTTCTTGGGTCTCCAGTGCACCTTCAGCTTCACACTCACATTTTCACACACTGCTGTCTCAGCGGCACACTGCCTGCCCTCCCAGGCCTTCTGAAATCTGGATGGAAGCCATCCTGACTCCACAACTCTTGCATTCCGCATGTACCTTAAACTAGCTCCACATGGATGATACCGAGGTCTGCTGCCAGCTGGAGCAGTAGCCAGGCTTCTTTCTCTCTTGGCTGTAGGGGTTGAATGCCTGGATCACTGAGCACTGTGAACTCAATTCCAAGGAACAAATTCTCTAGGCTGCCACCATTCTGGGACACGGTGGGGCTGCTGCCATTTTGGAACCTGGTGCTTTGGGACTTTCTTCTCAAAGAAAATTCTTTCACCTTCATAACTCTGAGGCTGCAAAGGTTGCAGTCCTGCTGTTTCCTATGATGCCCTCAGGCCTTCTTTTATATTCCCCTGTTCCTTTTCAGCAATTGAGATCTCTTCAGCTGTATCTTTTCAGTCCACAGCTTTACTGGAGCTTCCCTCTGTCCAAACTCAAAAACATTTTAAATCATTCTGCTGGGCTTTTTGTTCTTTATTCTTAACATAGATCTGGTGAAAAGACCTTAATATTCAGCTGCCTTGAAATTTCTTCTGCAAAATTAATTATTCCACCACCCCTAATCTCAGTCTCAGGCAAAGTTTCCAGACACGAACAAAATGCAAACAAACTTTCTGCCAAGCCTTAACACACATTGTCTGTAGTCCAACAGCCAATAAGGTCCTTCCCAGCAGAAATCTTCTCAGCATAGTCTTTACTGGCCTTCTGGTCTTCTGAGCTCTGAACGGAATCTCCCATACAAAACACCTTAAGGCATTCCAGCTCTCCTTCTGTAGCTGAAATCTCCAAATCTTTCCTAAATCTTCCCCTTCCCACAAGCCAGTTCCAAAGGCTCTTGACCCACATGGCCAGGTAATGTCATAGCAATGACCTCACTCATGGTACCAAATATCTGTGTTAGTTACTTTTCTCTAATTGCTGAGACAAAATGCCTAACATCCAAAGTGGAAAGGGAAAGGATTTATTTGGCTTACAGTTCATAGAGGCTTTGGTCCATAATCAGTTTGTTCCAAAACAGAGATGGCAAACACATATCACAGAGGAGAAACAAAATAGTGCACACAAGGTAGAAAAGGCAACTAGGGAGTGCTTAGCAGTGTCTTTTTGCCCCTTTCATTTTATTCAGACAATTTAGGGAGGGTAACACTCACACCTTTAATCCTAGTGCTCTCGGGCTTAACCCCACTGTAAGTAAAACACAGGATCTAGATTTAACTACCTCTGGAAAACCATGAAGCTTTGGGGGAACATATAAATATAAGCTATAACAGGTACTGAGTAATAACTAATATAGCCAATTACAGAAAATCAAAGTTATACTTGTAATTCACACCATGAACAGTAACTCAAAATGGAGCATGTATATAATATCAGCCAAATATAGAGCAATTTGAGAAGTTTAATATAAAACTTTAAGGTAAAATACTTATGACCTTGAATTTAGTAAAGGACTATTTGATGTAACAACAAAATCACAAATAACGAAGATAAATTTGATAATTCTACTTAATTAAAATATGTTATGATTCAAAAGAAACCATCAAGAAAATAAAGACACCTCACTGAATGGAAGCCAATCTCTACAATACCTTTGCAAAATATTTATATATCTCCTTGTAGTCATTATTACACATACCTAGAAATATCCTTAAAGAAATCTATTTGTACATTTTAAATATAATAATTACATAGTGTGTGAATTATATCTCAATTAAGCTTTATTAAAAGCAAAGGAAAATAATAGAAATTTACATGGTGTGATCATTAATTGTGATACATTAACATGATTTGATTAAAAAACACCTCTAGATTAGGAAATTCTGGGAGTGGCTGCAGGTAAATTATATGAAGGCCAGAAGATTGAGGGAGGAGGATTCACCCTGGTGTGGGTGGGACCAGCCAGTAGGTTTGAAGATTGGACAGAATAAAATGGAAAGGAAAATGAAGGGTTTTCCCCTTTTCTGGAGGTGCTCTGGTGTTTGTCATTCCCTTTGGGTATTGGTCTCCCATTTCTTCAACCTTTCAGTACAGACTCCTTAGCTTTCCAATATAGAATCTATGACCTTCCAACAGAGATACACCAGTGACTCTACAGTGGACTTCAAGACATTCAACCTCAGACTACTGCTTAAGCCTCTGGCTCCACAGGATGCAGATAGCCACTTTGGATTCTTCCTCCTCTGATTCCATACAAGTTATCCTTTTGCCTCAGATCTTATACGCTCATGTGATAAATCCATTGTAATATTTTATATATATATATATATATATATATTTATATTGATCCCATTCCTCTAGAGAACACTAACACATATGGTACCTGGCTAATAAACTGACAAAGATTGACTAACCGAGGGGAAAAACCAAGAGAAATATCTAAGAATGTTATTTTAAAGCATCATGAAAATTATTCCTTAAGAAAGCTAAATGTGAAATTCCTCACATCTATCATTATTTTAAAGCTTGGAATTCTTAAGATATATTCTACAATCAGCTTGGTTTTCATTGCATGTTTCCTCAGTTTTATTTTATGCTTAAGCACTCAAAAACAGTATTATGTAGCAACAAACACATTACTATGCATCACAAACTGGATGTACTTTAATTGTCTGAAAATAGAGGAATAGGTAAATAAATACATCAAGGCTATGTAAAGCTATGTGGTAGTATAAAAATTATTACAGTATTACTATTGTAAGTGTGAAAACACAGAAATAGTCTAAGATTATGGTAGAAAAGATTAAAAAACTATGTACATTTTATATTCACTGTGATGTTAATAAGGTAAAAGGTTTAATAAGTGTAATACCTACCATTAATTAAGTGCTAGTTCTGTGTTTGAGAACGTAGTAGAAAATTTGATGATGTTATAAAATTAATCTCTATAAGACATTAAAGGCTATAAATTTTAAGATCCCACCATCAAATTAATAACAACTCAGGGAGATAAGGGAAGGAGAAAATAAAGAAACACAACTATTAAATATATGAATCAATTTTAAAATTGTAATTTTATTTTAGATTTATGATTTCCAATCCAGATACCAAAAGTATAATTTTCAGGTTATCTAGGTCATCTCTTTTATCCCCAATTCATTCAATGCAACTATGTTATGTATTTGTGCTATGGACTAAATTGTGTCCCCCAAATTTAGATGCTAAAGCCTTAACCTTCAGTGGAAATGTATTTGAAATGGAGGTTTTGTAAGTAATTAAGTTTAAATGACTTTATAAGACCTAATCAAATAGGATAGATACCCATTAAGAAAAGAGAGGGTGATTCAATCTCTTTCCATCTGTCTCTGTCTCTTTTTCTACACAAACAGACATCCACATGACTAAGCAATGTGAAGACAATGAGAAAATGGCTACACATAATTCAGGAAAAAAAAACCCTCACCAGAAACCACATTGGCTAGCACCGTGATCTTGACATCCCCCGCCTCTCAAATTTGGAAAAATACTCTGTTGTTAAATTCATAAACTTTTTGACATTTTGTATGGCAGCTCAAGACTAATACAGTTTATAATGGAGCTGTTTTGTGTGGAAGGAGAGTCAAAGTCCTCATTTAATCTTAATAACTTTTGATATTCTGGTTGGCTACTTTTGTTAAATTTACATAAATAAATTTCACCTCTTTTGATATATTATTCTATAAACTTTGTCAAAGGAGCAATCATGTATCCATCACCCCAGTATATAGAGAACAATATCAGTCCCTACGGGAAAACCCCATACAGTCCATACAGTAAAACTCTTACTCTTAATGTGGCAGCATTTAGAGTAGCTTTGGGGAGATGCTTAGGTCATGAGGGTGAAATTTTTGTGAATTAAGTTAATGCACTTATAAAAAGAGACAGTGGAAAGATGATCTTCTCTCTCTTATGTGATGATACCACAAAAAGTTATCCATCTGTAAATTGGAAGAGGAGCCCTGAGCAGGATATAATTCAGCCAGAACTTTGAACCATACCTATACAGCCTTTCAACTGACATTTGGCTAAAATTGTGTTTTACTGGTCATACCAGTGATAACAGTATGGACACTTGACATGACATGTGATTCTGAGATAAAATTTCACTGCTTCATCTGAATGCTAAGATCTGCCAAGGATTGCATGTGGTTCAGTGTGTCTCGCAAAGGTTGACATAGAATCTTTGTCGTGATGTGGCAGTGTTGAGAGATGCTGAAGACTTTAAAAGGTGGGGCTTAGTGAAAAAGAGTGCTGCCCTCATTAGACTTAACGTAGACCTAGTAGGAGCCTAATTAATGCCTTTGAGCCCAGATATTATACAAAGAGAAAGACTGGCCCCTCCTCGTGTCTTTCTGTCATTACATGACCTCCTCCAAACTCCACACACACTGCTACCATTGTGATGTCAACCTTGCCAAGGGCTACATCAGATGAGCACAAGCTAATGCCCTGATTTCAGACCTTCAGGACTATGAGCTAAATATACCTCTGATGTGTTTTATAACTAGTAACCCAACTCCTGGTATTTTGTTATAATAACAGAAAACTAACATAAGATCTTACAAATAATTGTTATAATTGTATTCCTCTTTCTTCTGCTATTTTTTCATTTTTTGGCATACATTTTACTTCTACATATAAGAAAATGAGTTTCATTATTTTGGCTACCTTGATGCCCTGAATCTATTCTTAATATTTACTTTCGATTTTCATTTTGATTTGTGGGAAGAACCAGAAGAGTCAAGGTGCCAGATCTGGAGAATAAGGTGAATGAGGACACATCACCTGAATAAATTGTGTCATTTTAACCTTCTGGCTGATTTACAATTTCCTCTTTATTTTTGGTGTTGGCACTTTACAGATAATGTGACTTGATTTCTTTATTTCCTGTGCTTATACTACATGATATCTGCTGAGGTTTACTATTTGCCTTGTTGGTTGTTTTCCTGTATAGTTCTGTGTTTCATCAGATTTTTAAAAGCTAGTTGTTATTTCTCTTTTCTTTATCTTGGCATCTTTTTTTGTGTATTTTCTAGGCAGTTTAACATTGTGCTATGCATCTTGAAATATATGTCTCTTTGTTTCATTTTGGTTATTTTTTATTGACGTCTCAAATTTCACTAGTTTTCATGCACAAACTTTAAAGTGGTTCCCCTGAACTCCTCCCCCAGTAATTCCAGAAAATTTAATTCAAGAAAATCTATCAGGAATTCATGAAAATTTAATTTTCTTTCCTTGAGCCCTTGAATATGGGTTGAACCTGAGTCTTGTTTTCAACCACATGAAACATAAGACTGTAGTATCCAGTTTGCTTTGATCTCTATCTTTTTCCATCTTTCCCTTTCTTCCCCTTCCTTCCTCCCTTAGTGACAGGGATTTGAAGAAGCAGAATTCTGTGAGTACTACAGCTGCAAGGGAATGAATTATGTCAACATCCTCAAGAGGCTTGGGAGCAGATATTTTCCTTAGTGGCGCCTGTGACTTCAGTCTTGTGAGACACTAATCTGAAGATTTGTCTGATTCAAGGAAAGCATGAGAGGATAAATACAACTGGTTTGAAGCAGCTAACTTTGTGGTGTTACATAGTAATAGAACATAATTTGATGGACCCCCTCCTCTGTTGTATTCATTATGATGCTAAAATCATCAAATGAGACTTTCATTTCTGAAACTTTTCACTTACTCTCCTTTTTCACTCTACTGAAACTTCTCTGTCTATGCATGCATGCAATGTATCATATCTTTGACGATTTAATTTATTTGTCATTTTAATATAAAATTCTGCTGCAATTATTCTAATATCTGGCTATTTTAGTCTAATTTTATTGACTATATATTCACTATAAATTTTCCAGGTTTTTCCTGATACACATTTTTAATTGTATATAAAATATTATTTTAACTACCAAAATATTTGTTATTTAACCACATTAAGATGTGAAGATTTTGTGGCTCATTTTCCCTTCAGAATATAATTGTGAGGCATATTTAATCTAATCTGCACTTGACATGCACATGGACTTTGTGGTAGTTTTAATTATACTGAGTTCACTATTAGTTAATATATTTTGAAGATGAACTTACTGATTGTTCTTTAGCAGAGCATGAGCTCTGTCTGAGCACGGGCAAGATTCTGGATATCATTTTATGTTTATTTTGGAGCTATCAGGATCCTGAGACAGGAAATCTTTTTCTGCTTTGCAATCCAGATGTCAACCTTTTAGAATACTGGAGTGTACTTTCTCTTCATTTTTGATTTTCAATTTTTATTCTTATAGATCTCTTTCTGGCATTTTGCTCAGACTTTGAAGAGACCCTGTAGGATTTTGGCAAATGATTGGTGTCTCTCTGGAGATGATTTGCCCCTAACATTCAGCTCTGCAATTCTTCCCTCCTTGATGAAGACTCCTCTTTCCAGGGGAATCTTTCTCAAGTCTTTTTGTATTCCCCATTCTTTGCATGCTATCTTAGTGAATTCAGTGAACTAATATGAAAGAGTCAGTATGTGCAGACTTGCTCCTTGGCTAAGGTTCTTAAGAGTTCATGTCAGTCCATACGTGGCCATTGAAAGTTCAATACAAGTTTTGTTTTTTTTTCCTTCTTCCAACCACCCCTCATGGTGCATTCCTCCTCTTCTCATCAGCACACTGAAGATGAAAACAGCATTGGATCCTTTCTTTTCCAGGAATTGTTCACTCTTAAGTTTAGGTGCATAGTTCTTTGTTTTTCTTTCATTTTTATTTGTTCATTTATTTATTTTTACAAACTATGGTTTCATAGTTTAACAGACACACTCCTATAAATGGTAGAAGTTGGCCTAATTAGAAGTATATAGGCAATGTAAAAACTTGACCTCTTTACATCTACTGCCAAACTTTTGAAGTACTCAGAATTATTCTCCACATTTCCTAAACTCTCACCTTCAAAAAGCATGGAGGAATGGAGGTTGCTTCTATACAGCATTTGATAAATAATTTGGCTTATTATTCCCATTACATTTTAGATGTCTTGTTCGGAATTTATCATTTTAAGTTTACTTATTAGCAAATAAAATTTCAGTACACAAAGGGGAAATAAATCGAGAAAAGAAAAACAAGCTTGAGATCATGATAAATAAAAGTCAAGAACACTGATATCATTTTAGGAACCAGCAACATTTAATGAGTGAAACAAACAGCAGGGTGTAAGATAAAAGGAAACAGACAGTTACAAAATAAAAAAAAATTGATCAAAGAATAAAATATAGGACAATAATCAAAGAAAATGATCTTACCAAAATACTTGACTTTCTATAGAGACATTTAGAAATCAGATAATTTATTCAAACATTTAGCCATCTTCTAGAAGTAGATCTACATTTTTGAATATATAACTTAAAATAACTATTCAATCTTACATTCTACAAATTGAGTGGCAAATTAATAGCCATGTATTTATTTCTAATGTAACACCAAGCTCCAAAAGAGGAATAAATAGTTGGTTTGTTTTTATTTACATTTATAAATACTAGAGATAAAAGCTACATTTAAAATAGACGGGAGAAAATTCAAAGGCATGATAATGATATAGACTCTATATAATTGGACTAAGTAGTTTTAATGATTTCAAAACTCTTAAATTGCCCTGCAAATTACTCAATTTGAGAAATGTACTGAAAATTGATTTTTCTCCTAAGAGGGTTTCACAGATCTGGCTAATGGATGTTACTGAAAAAGACTGACTCTTGTCATGGCAAATTGAGGAAGAGGAATACCTTTTAGGATTCATTTTACATTTTTATAGGTGCCAAATTTTATACCCAGATTAACTTTGGTAACCAATCTACTTACTTCTTCCATTTCTTCTGGAATAATTTGTATGGATTTAGCATTTATAATGAC
This sequence comes from Heterocephalus glaber, assembly GCF_000247695.1. The sequence goes on along the minus strand of NW_004624746.1, from coordinate 22,478,127 downwards.
CTTTGGAGGAGCTGAAAATATTTATATATAATCTCATTTACCTTCTAAAACTGTTAATTAAATAGCAAAAGGATGTGACTTGAAAAATTGAAAAGTTGTCTGGAGATGTTTACAAAGGATATTTATGCATCTGGTTGATTCTTAATGGATCTTGGTACCTAATTTTAGTGCTCTCTCATTATACACACCCAACAGCTAAAGTGCAAATACAGTTGAGAAATGAGTTTAACAACGTTAAGTATGGATGCTTGATTTCCTTGTTTGGGACCCAGAATTTAATCACACAAGGTCACAGTTCTTTGCTCATCACAATTTATTTATTTAAATTTGCCTTGCTTACACTGCTCACATAGCTTGCACCTAGTAGACACTCAAGAAATACTTCTGAAATAAATACATGAATAAATAAAATTTACTTCCATTGGAATATAAAGCTCATCACTATGTATGCTTTCTCTATATATACATATTCACACATGTAAATATATGGCATATTAGACAGATAGACAGTCATGTGTCACTTAACAACAGGGGTATGTTCTGAGAAATGCCCTGTTAGGTGCCTTGGTCATTGTATGGACATCATACAGAGGACTTACACAAACCTAGGTGAATTAGCTTACAAGACAACTAGGCAATAAAGTATAGTTGATTGATCATACACTACCAACCTGTATAGCATGTTACTGTACTGAATATTGAAAGCAATTATAACTTAAAGGAAACTATTTATATATCTCAACATATCCAAGCATAGAAAAGCTACAGTAAAATATATTATAAAATTGTTTTCCTCATCATAACCACAAACATGTGAATAAGATTTTGAGTGACATTGTGATAATTATGACATCATTCAGTTTTAACTTTTTAGCTCTGTTATAATTTTTTGGGATTCATGATATATGTGGTTCTGTTTGACCAAAATATCATTAACCTGGTGAATGTATGTGCCTTAGAGTTAACATATACAAATATATAATAAATTTATATATACATAATAATGATTGATATTATGTTCCAAACACTTTTCTTTGGTCTTTAGGTATATTAATTAACTTTTAATAACAAACCCTTGCTGTAGTCACCATTATTATGCCTATTTTTTTTTTCTTTAAGGTACCTGATTGCCTGAGGTGAAACAGTGCTAATGAGAGCTCTGGGATTCAGAGATAGGTCACATTATACAGATCTACCTGACCATGCATTAAAATCTTCCATATCTCCAGCCATCCCAACAAAAATGAGATGTATGCATTTGAAGACATAATATTATCCAAGTCTCTAAACTATTAGACAATTGCACATTTGGTTTTATTATACAATTGCTGCTATCAGAAATAAGCATAATATATGCTTACAATGGATGGACCCAGAATTTTGGCCAGAACATGTCCAAAATAGGGTGGTAGGGAAAGTGCAGGAATTGTTATCAATTTCTTAAGAAAATATCAAAATTACACTGTGATGAACTATTTTCAAGCTTTTGGTGAGAGTGAATGAGAGCTTTTGTGAGTGGGTGAAAGAGGGAATGAAAAAAGGTAGGTGGAAAGGGAAAAGAGAAAAAAGAGGAAGAGTCTATGAGAAGGGATCAGGTCTTTGCAAATTAGAGTCAAAGTCCTAATAGCCAGGAGCTGTTATCTATAGCTCTTTATAATCCTATTTTGTTAGATGTAACAAAGTGCAAAAATCTTTGCAGACGTTCTTTGTTATAGGGAGCATTTACAATATGTTTATTCTTTTGCAGTTGTCCAAATGATCTGCCATAAGATAACTGATGTAGCATTATAACTCTCATCATGTAGATAAGAAAAGCAAGACCTGAGATAGTTAAATGAATTAAAAAGTCATAAAACTCATTGTTGGCTTCAGGATTTTGTGCCTGGTCTTCTGATGTAAAATTATATTATTTTTACAATGGTCTAATGCCATGACTTAATAATAAATAATTAAGTATTGGTCCTTATAGCTTGGGTTTTCACCAAACTTGGGTATAATATTTGAAAAACTTTTATTTTCAAAAAAACTTAAAATCTCTAACCTTGTCTATACTCACTGGACATATCTGAGTTTCACGAACCAATGCAGTGAATCTTTCTATGAAGAATCCCTTATGATGTGTTGTCAGAATTTCTTCCCACTTATAGTATCAGTTCAAACAGCTTTTCAGAGATACTGTAATTCTGAAGAAAGCCTAAGTCCTTTATGAATAATCCTTTACGTGGTTCCACCATTCACTTTATTTTTAGCATCATTCATTTCAAGTGACTATTTCACTGTAACATCGACAGTAGCTTCTAGCAGCATCTGGTCTACCAAAAGGACCCTCAGGGAAAACCAGGAATGAGTACAGGGTTTGAATGAAATTTCAAAGTCTGCCTAAGTATGAAGTTCCCACATTACATTTTTGGGGACATGCAGTGATAAGCATTGACATTTGGTGGTAATAAAACCACAATTGTAGTTCCTATTCTATTTTTGGTGTAGCTGTATAATCTCAGATATTCATGCAATACATTATTTTATATACAATTTTCATTTTCCAGGGGAAGCAATTTGAATTGAAGTTGAACATTTGCTGTATCACCCACTCATGTATTCTGTATGTATGCATGAATTCATTCATCATGGTATTAATTCATTGATATCATTCATTCAACAGCCATAAATTTGACTTATAGTGTATAAAATGTTAGATTCCAGAACTGCATCATGTGAAAAGTAACTTCTAATTTCAAATCTTCATGCTCTTGTAAACCAAACTCTGTGGAGCAAATATTTATTGTACTTTATTTTTTACTAAGTCACCCTACCTTCAATTTTTACATTTTTGACACCTAATCTCTTGGGGATTTCTCCTCCCTCTGGACTCCACAATCTCAAATCATTGGAAAATTTTTCTCAAGTATTCATTAATACTCTAGTAAGGTGTTGTATAAGGAACTATATGATATTGTTTTAATCATTGCTATTGCAAAATAATTACATAACATTCCCTACTTAGTTCTTTTATGGTAAATAGAGAAGTTGTTGATTTTATGTTAATTTTATTACCAACTTTGTTCTTGGACTCTGCTATTGGACAGATTCATTTTGTCACTTTTGTTTTGCAGCTGCTATTGTTCAGTTTCCTGGGTTAAAAAATATCATATGATTTGCAAATAGTAAAAATTACACGCTTTTTTTTATTTAGTTCTAAAATGTCCCCTAAAAGTTTCATGCATTTAGAATTGGAGCTTCTGAAAGGTGACTGGGTCATGAAGGAACTGTATTCATCAAAGGATTAATCCATTGATTTTCCTGTTGAATGTGCTATGAGGTGGCAGGGCCCAGTTGTAGGAGGTGGAGCACTGAAGGCATGACCTGAAAAGGCATGACTCCTCCCTTCTCTCTCTTACTCCTTTTTCTCCTCCTCCGCCTTCCTCTTTTTCTCCTTCACTGCCCCTCACTACCTCCACCAAGCAGAAGCTTCTTGGCTGTCATGGGTTAAGCAATTTTCCCCCACAAGGCCTTTTCATCATGCCATGAGCCAGTCAGCCATGGACTAAACACTATTGAATCATAAACTAAACAAAGCTTTCCACATTTAAATTATGGATATCAGGTATTTCATCCCAGCAATGGGAAGGCTAACCAATACAATTCTCAACTTTTAAAAATTACTTTTTTGTCTTGTTATCTTCTCTGTTTTAATTGGAAATCATAAGGGCTGGGGATTTAGCTCAGTGGTTTCGCCGCCTGCTACGCAAACGCAAAGACCCGAGTTCAATCCCCGGTACCAAAAAAAAAAAGATAGAAATTTCAAAATATATATATATATATATACACATGGGCCGGGGATTTAGCTCAGTGGTTTTGCTGTTTGCTGCACAAGCACAAGGACCTGAGTTCGATTCCTGGTACAAAAATAAAATAAAATAAAATAATTGGAAATCACATCTAGAAAGCAGTTCAATAACAGTGATTATATTATTCACTTTCAGTTTGATTTTTAGCATTAATGAGATTGCTTCTAATCTACTATTTCATTATAATTAATAATGCCTGTGCTTTCAACATCTCTTTTACTAACATCCATTTTTATTATGTTAAGGAAAATAATTATTACTTTATTAAGTTTCTAATAGGTATGGATTTTGACTTTTAAAAATCTCTTTGATGTTTCTTCAAATGATTCATTTTTATTGACCCATTTGTTTGATGAATTATAATAGTTAATGATTTAATATTAAATTACTATTTAATGTACCATCTATATTTTACTTGTTCACTTTATAAGTTGCGTGTATGCTCAAACCAGCTAGGAGGAAATAGTTTAATAATTAGACTATAAACTGTCAGGTTCAAGAATATAAAAAATAGGTAATAGTGTGCTAGGAATAGTTAATAATGGTTAATCTTTCCTATCCATAAACTTGAAGAGTAAACAGAAAGGAAAAGCCTAGTTATATAGAGAAGATGGCTTAAATAAGCAATGGCTGAGAGATGACTGTTAGATGTTAAATTTTAATCAAAGTACAATGGAAAGCCATTGCAGCACTGCACATAGGGAAGTGTTATGACCAGATCATATGAATTATTTATTCCTTAAAAGAATTCAGAATGGCATTCCTGTGTCTGATGATTTATATAGTAAATATTCATGTAGGAAATACTGGATTTTAAAAAAATCTGTACTAGAGCCAGGGTGTTATAAATACTTATCCTACTCTCTATCAATAAATGTTCATTCTCCTTCATTAAAAACTTTCACCTTATAAACATTTTGATCCATAAATAATCGAGGGTACTGCACCTATTCCTCACCCTGAAACCAAAAATCTTGCCCTGCACTGACTTCCACCAACACAATCCAAAGCTGGTGTCTTCCTCCTATGCCTAAGAGGAGCCTGGGGTTCCTCAGTCCTTGAGTTCACATTTATTCAGTTCCACTCAGCCCTGCCGCAGAGAGTCCAGAGAGGGCTGGCCCATCCTGGTAGGGGTGCAGAGCTGAAGCACTCAGCTGAGGGCAGTGCTTCCGTCTGGGAGAAGAAACTGTACTTTTCATCCTAACGGAATAATTTCTCTGGCAAAGAGAAGTTGATATTGCAAAACCCTAGCGTCCAAAGGAAGTTGGCATTGTCTCTTAGGCATCTGTAGCTGACCCTCTGGAGAGCCTGGGGCCTAAGGGCTAAGATCCACCCATCCCCTGGCTCAGAGAGTCCCATAAACACTGATTTTGGCCATGCAGATACTCTCCGTGTAGTGGGTCAGGCCTTTCTCGTAGAGCACGTAAACATCCCGGCCTACATTTTCTCTACATAACTATGGTGCATATATAATGGTTAGTGGGAGATGATAGTTCTTTAAGTGTGTTCTTACTTCTTTTTCTCCAGATTTTTTCTTAATTTTCCAGATACCATTTTAATGGTTTATATTTTTCAAAATGTGAAGATTTGTAAGTTTTTACTCTGAACAAGAAAATCATGGTATAGTATTGAAATGCCTTCCGTATTTATATTTTAGTAGCAATTTTGTGTACTTGTACTTATTTTCTTGACATATTTACTAAAAAGTTTTCTGCATTATTAATGATTATTTTCCTGAAGGGTAACAATGTTTTCAGTGAATGTGTCTGTTTTCTACAACTTTATGCTTTTCGTTCTACTAAATTCTCCTTTTCCTCTGTACTTTTTTCATTTATAGCACAGAGCATCGTTTGAACTGTATTTTGACATGCACAATCTATTTGTCTTAGCTTAGTATCAATATAATTTAAATATTTGAATTGCATTGTATCATATTGATTGCATATTCTTTTCGAAAGGAATTGCAAGAACAATTACCTGCTAACAATATAAAAGAGATATTCTGTCTTTATGTAGTATCCTAGTTATTATTTTGTCCCTGAAACACAATACTCTACATCTACAACTCTAAGAAGCAAAAGTTTATTTTGATTCATCATTTGTAGAAGTTTCAGTCCATTTTTGGTGGCATCAAGCTAAAGAGGGGTGGCAGTGGAGAAAGAGCTTATGGCATGGTGGCAGGAAGCAAAGAGAGATCAAGAGAAGAGGGAGAGAACTAGACCCTTCCAGGCCATGCTCCCAGTGACCTAGTTCCTTCCACCTCCCAACATCATATTTAGCTATAAAGTCATAATTGGACTAATCCACTCATGAGTATCATGGTCACAAAATCACATCCCAAAGCCTCACCTTTTATTCCACAAGGCTTTGGGAGGACTTCTACATACAAACCATAACATGTAGAGATCCATGTGATTTAAGAATGGAGTACATGCTTTTCTGAGTGTTTTTTTTTCTTCCATTTAAAAATTATATATTTCAATGTAAAATTTATTTTTTCAATGTAATTTTACACTAAAAAATATTTAGGTTTTCTGTATGATGCTAAGATCATTTTGAAGTATATTTCAAACAATTTGCAGACTTTTTTGTGGGAGTTTAATGTAAATATTTACTGATTTAGTAATGGTAAGTTTTTCATAAGTGTATGCTCCTTAAACAAAAATTAAATTAACTAACTGGGTGTCTCAGCTTGTCAGGAAGCTTGGGAGGACACAAAGGAGTAGGTTAGGGTAGGCAGGGTGTTTCACTGGGTTTGTAAGTTTAAGGCCAGTGTGAGCAATTTGATGAGGTTCCATTTGAAAATTAATTTTAAAACTATTACTCAATGATGGGGTATTTATAGCATGTGCAAAGCCCTGGGATCAATCCTTATAATAACCAGAAAAAAAAACCTCAAATGAATATTACTTATGTTCATATATTTTAGACTGTTTCTATATGCTTATTTTTACACTGAAAATGCACTGTGTAGAGTGTCCTCATACTGGAATGGATGGTATAAACTATCCTACTTATTTCCCCTTTTCAAGAATATTTTAGCTATTTTAGGTTCCTGGGCAGTGAGTATTTCTCAGTGATAGAGCATTTGCCTTTTCTACATGAGGTCGTAGGCTGCATTTCACCACCATGCCCTCACACCACTCATACATACAAAGCACATATTAGTTATTTTAGATTCTCAACATTTTTATGTAAGTTATAAAACCAGCTGGTTAAGTCCTACAAAATACATGCTGAGATTTTTTTTCAGGAATTTATTGAGTTTATAGATAAATTTGAGGGGGGAAAATCATGTTCAAATTACCAAACCTCTCGTCCATGAACATGGTATATATTTCCATTTATTTAATATTCTTCATTTTTCTTAGTCATGTTCTGTGCTGTTTTGGAGATGCTTTATACAACTTTTGTTAATTCTGTATATAACTGTTGGTTTTTCCATGCTTTCAAGTTAATTTGTTGCTGCGTCTCACTAGATAATTTTACCAATAAGTTGGTGAGACCTCAGTTGTTTGTAATAGATAAAGAAAATTAAAATAAATTTTCATTTAGTAAATAATTCAGTAAAATATAGTTGACAGCAAAGTAACTCAAAATGAGATTAAGTAAAACATATTACAGAGAACCTAATTATATCCTTTCCTAATGTAATCTTTAGTCTTTCTTCTTATGACCTCTATGAACCTTTGCAAATGTGGATTTAAATATTTTTCTACATTTGTGAAATATTCTTAGAATATAATTTCACATTTTAATATTATTATATTGTTTTGTTTTTCTTTTTCAGGGACTAAAAATAACACAAATATTTCTACTACATTATATATTTTTCTTTCCCAAAATGTTATTTATAAACCTTTATGCTACCTTTTGTTTTACTCATTTTTTGTTATCTTTTCAACTTTCTTCTTTTCTCCTAATTAAATTTTATTTGATTCTATTTAATATTGTAATTTAAAAAGCACCAGGTACTTTCTAATTTAGACTTCATTTCTAATTTAATTTTGCATTTTCTCCCATTTGAATCTGAGTTCAATCAATTCTCTATTGTGTTCTGACTTTTAAAATCCATTAGTCTTCCTAGTATTTTAATTGAAAAGTTATTTCAATATTCTCAATGTTTACTTCATGACAATGCTGTTTAGAATATTCTGGTACAGTTACTCAGAGTTGTTTTATTTCCTAGAGACTTTTTCCAGTTGATTTTAAAATGTCTTTCTGTATGGATTTCTTAATCTCCCTCTTGTTCATACAGAGCCCACCAAAAAAAAAATGTATACACACTTCAGGAAAAGAAAAACATATTTGACATTTTGAGAGTTTTACAAAATTCCAGGTTAAATATCACTCCCTCCTTTATGAGTTGCAAAATCCAGATACTAAAATATATTTGTTGGTTTTGTTGGTAGAAAGATGAGTAATGATAAGTTCAATTTTATATCTACATGTTTTTCTGTAGGGCCCTAAATTTTCTGCTTTTTCCATTTTCCCTTTTGTCATCCTGTTGTCAAAGGACATTGTTCTTTTCTATTTTGAATTTTTGTATAACTCAGAATCATATGCTTTTAATAAAAGCAGTTTTTTCCATGTGATCTTTGATATAAGTCCACAATAATAAAGCTCCATATTTACAGGGCCTACCACTAGTATAAGAAATGATAAAAAAAATTAATGTTTCTACCTAGTCAATTATTATTCATTTTTGAGTACAACTTAGGTGGAAATTCAGAAATCATATCCTCTTTTGTTTCTTGTTATTAATTTCTGTGTTTACTTATTTAACCTGCTTTCTGTCAATAATACCTCTACCTAGCCCTTAGGGACCAACCACAATCTTTCTGTTTATCCTATTTGTGCAGGTAATATGTATTGTTAACTTTACTAGATTTAAAGACTGCTAGAGAGATGATTGGATTGTCAGGCACAAAGTTCCTCAATGGGTTAACCTCTTGATGAGTTCATAGCTGATGGGCTATAAGTGAAAGTTATTATAAGAATTGGGCTATGGGGATGTGATCTTGGGGACTATACATGGTCCCTGGTTCCTTTCTCTCTGGCTCTCTGCCTGTTCCCACCTTGAGATGAGCAGCTTTTCCCTGACATGCCCCTTTGGCATGACATTTCTGCCTTCGATGCAGCCAATCATGGACTGAAATATTTGAAACCATAAGCCAAAGTCAAACCTTCCTCCTTTAAGTTGCAGGTGTCAGATATTTTTTCTTAGCAGGGGAAAGGTGGCTAAAACAATATTTTTTTCATGAAACATATTTCTATTTTTTTTCCTTTCTCAGATAAGATCAGAGGGGAATAAGCCTAAAGCAACAATGGAAACAAATTTTAAAAGCCTTATTCTTTGTTCCAATGCCCATTCTGCAGAGATAAATATTCTCTAAATGTTCTTTGCAAATTACAAAATTAGCTAAGCTTTTTTACATTATTTGTATATTTGAAATTGTAAGACCCTATTTGATAATCTCCGTGGGCTGTTAATACTAATACACTTTTTGCAGTGATGGAGACAATACTTAACACTAATAAACTTCTTTTAATGTAACACTGAAGGAAAAACAGAGAAATACTTAAGCTCTTAATTGCATCAATTTGTATTTTTTACAAGTTCCCTCTGTGATTGTGATTCACAATGATTTTGGGAAACCAATATTGAAAATCCTGTATTCAAAGAATGTGAGTGAGTCTTTCAATATGGACAAAAGCCCTGTGTGGCTTTTATTTTTGCTGTTGAGAAGCAATAAGAAGCTGGACACCAGGGATCAGACAACAATAAACTTCTCAACTTTGTACATTCTCCATGTTTCCTGGGACTGTAAGTTTCCTGATTGGCTCCCCACAGTGATCAACAATAAAATTAAAACAATTCAGTTGGAAAACAAAAGTTTTAAACTTGCATCCAGAGAAAGTCAAGGAGTGATGGCTAGAATATTTGATTCCATGCTGAATCTAAGCTTCTGCAGGACACTCAGTGGAGAGGGCAGTGGGAAGAACTCCTGAGAACAGGAGGCATACCAGGTCTGTGCACCTGAGACAAAGGAAGAAGGAAGTAGTAATAAGGAGAGGTCCATGATTGTTTAAGTAGGGCCAGCTTGTGATACTGGAGCAAACATTGTTTGTCTTTCATAAAATGAACTCAGACAGGGCCAGGGATTTAGCTCAGTGGTGCCGTCACCTGCCTTGCAAGTACAAGGTCCCAAGTTGGATCCCTGGACCCAAAGAAATAAAAAAAGAAATGAACTCAGACAAATGCAGTTTAATGGCATTGTCCATTGAACTAAGTAACTAAATAAACAGGAAAATGTCACAGTTTATTGGATGATGAATGTACATTTAAGTAAACTATAAAAAGAAAGGAAATGTCACACACCCATAATGTGCTAGTGTATCTGACAGTGAGATAGGCTCGCATTTCTGTACTTTATATACATGTCCATCCAAATAGGATGGCTTGAAGGAAATTGATGATGGCTTATCTCAGCCTAAAGGTGAATACATACAAAAAATATGTTAATTATTACTTATTTCCTACATACAGATCTCACAAATTTGTAGATATTGACATGGATTAATTTTCCCTTGTCAAATTACTTCTACAGACAATCATCCCTATATCCAACTGATACTTGCCATTTATCAAAGCATTTTCATATGTGTTATGATGTGATATTACTATGTCTATTTCAATCCCTGGAAATCCAACTCTTTTTGCTACTTATGGAGGATTCAGGCCATTAATGTCAATCTAGCAACCCTGGTAGTCATCAGAACAGGAGTTAGCAGCAACATTTCATAGACATTGACAGTCAAATAAGTATCTTGTTCAAAAATACTTTGACTTTATCAACCAAAAGTAGAACCTCTGATCAGATTTTTACATTCCAAATCCAAAGCTCTTGGTAACAAATATCACACAGGGCCAGGACTTGCTTATAGGTCTTGTGCCAAAAGACCAGTTGAGGACTTTGCAGATTAAACAAATTGTTGCTTCATTTATAACAGCTGATATAAACAGAACACTTGCTGTGGGCAGGAATTTTTTTTGAGACACTACAGATAACCCAAGGCATTCACACTGAACTGAACTACATCTCTCATCTTTTATTTTTTATTTTGAGATTTCTGTGACAATTCTCACTAAGCCACTGCATTCTCAAGGCTGGGCTCAAATTTGCAGTCCTTCCGCCTCATTCTAGTAGAGTGCTGGGATTACAAGCATGCCTGCCATGCCTGACTAGGAACCTGTATTAAATTCTTTCAAATATTACACCCTTATCATGATTGCCTTAATAAAAAGAAGCTATCTTTTGATTTATGAATAAGATAGCAAAAGCACAGACATTAAAAGAAAATTATCTTCATACCATGAGAGCAATAGTGTGGTATTTTTTCTTTCATGACTTAGAATAATTCAGGTTTGTCAGGTTTTCTCTAAAGGAACCTGTATCCCAAACATTCAGCATCACTTTCAAATTAGAGAAATACAAGAAAAGTCTTGCAATCTCAGCATGAATATTTTCTAAATTTCTAAAAAAAATTTCTAAAAATTTTCTTTAAAAATTCTAAACCTGCTAATGTTGTTTCTAGAACATTTCTTTATCTCAGATCTACTCTGTTTATGCTGGCCTTTCTGTTTTTTTTTCTGATTTAATCTGTCCATCTGTCTGTCTAGTCATCTATACATTTATCTTTCTCTCTAAATTCTCTCTCTCTTTCTGACTGCCTCCCAGTTATTTTTAATTTAAAAAATTGTTCAGATTGTTGAACTACAATGTTTTATACCAGCATTTGTCAGACAGTATTCTAGAGAACAGAGATCAAACAAAATAATCTAAGACAAATTTTTTCCTAATCAAATCTCTCTTCAGCCCATCTCTGGAAAATCACAATCACCTTCCAGAGGATAATGTTTCTGAAAAATCCTGGGAAGTTCTTTGGTTGAAAAAGTTAATTTTAATAACATTAATATTTAAATTTAAATCTTCTCATACATACCATTTCTTTTAATATCATTCATTTTATCCTGAATAATTGTGTGTTTACATATTTACTTGTTTGATTATATAAAATAATCTATCTTTACAAAATGCTAGACAAAGCTGGGCATCTGGTACACACTTGCACACTCCCAGGACTCAGAAGGCTGAGGTAAGAGGATTGTGTTGAGTTGAAGGCTAGCCTGAATTACAGAGAGAGACCCTGTCTCAAAAAAATCCCAGACAAGAAAATACTGGATTTCTTACCGAGATTCAAACTTCCTTCAGTGCCATCACAGACTAGTTCTGCGAAAGTTTGTTTTTAGCTGTCTTGGAATCCATTTTCACAAAGCCCATTCATGATCACATAGAATTTACTATGGGCTTTTACTCTTTATCTTGGTATGTGTTTCATAGCCATTGACTGTTTCATCCAGGAGATTGTACAGTTATGTCTAGATTATCCTTCAAAGACTAAACCAGAAATCATGAAGGAAGAATAATCCAGAGTCTCCCTGGCAAGACATTGACAGACCCTCCTGAGGCATCTGCTGAAGAGCATCCTGTGGATACTTTGGATCCTCGGTTCTTGCAGGGTCTGTTTTAGATACTAGAGAAGTGCAAGTCCAGCTATGTCCACACTTTCACATGTCTGAAGAAGACCAGTTAGAGGACTACAATCAAGATTCATTTCCTCATAAAAGTCTTCAATACAAGAGATTTTCAATATAGACTTGAGAGTGACAACTTAATTATCAAATATTTTAATGCAACTCACACATAATTATAATTTTTCCAGTAGAATTACCATCTGGTTATGACTCAATTCTTCTTACGATAAATGTTCTCCCTCTTACAGTTTGTCTTCCTTTTGCAGTGTTGTGTTTTGAATCCAGGGTCATAAGTATGCTAGGCAAATGCTGTACCACTGAGCTACTTCCTCAGTCTCTGTGATATATACTATCTCCATCCCTAAGTATGTTTGCTCAAACAAAGTCCTATTAGAAAATGGAAAACTAAAAGTTTCCAACCGATGAAACTCACATCCCACTCCCTGAATTTTTTTGAAGTGGTCATTAACCCAGATTTTAAAGAATGATAAAGAAATGCACATATATTTTTATTTGGTACCTATTTCATGTTAGAAAATGTACTAAAACTTTTGATGCACATTATCATGTTTAATAATCTCTATGACTCTGACAAGTAACGATTTTATTCTGAGTTAAACATGAGAAAACTAAGGCTCTGTAAGTTAAGTAATTTTACCATGACCACCAAATTTGTGTAATACCTGCTATTTCAATCCATATCTCTGTGTTTTTTGAGGAAGTTGTTCTTTTGTACATTGGAATCACCTGAGTAGCTCAGTAAATATTAACAATGGGTTCTATAATCAGAGACTGGAGTATGGTCTTTACATTGGAATTAAAATTTTTCTCAGGTTTTGCTGATATAGCCAAGGTTGAGAGTCAGTGCTGTACATTCCTTCTATGAAATTCTTTACATTGTCAAATAATTGGAGATATTTTTAAATCTAGAGGACCCCTCCAAACAAAATAAAATAATAAGAATATAACAGAGTGAAGAAAAATCCTATTTACAGGATGAGTCTTATGAGGGAAATTGAAGAGATAGGGAGTGGTATATACAATTCTGAAAGAGTTTACTTTGGTGTGGGGAAACAGCTTTTATAATTAAGAACTTGGGTCAGGGATTTATCTCAGTGGTTCCACCACCTGCCTTACAAGTGCAAGGTCCTGAGTTCAATCCCCAGTACCCCACCAAAAAAGAACTTGGTTTAAATCATCTCTAGCATCTCCAGTAGGCCAGAAAACTGATTCCCCCTCCCATTTCTTGTGTGAAATTGCATAAATTTCTTTGAATGTGTCCCACTACACTAAGAAAAACAATGTGAAACTTCAGTGTGTCCTCCAGTCTGAATCAGGCCAACCTGGCTTTATTCATGGAGCTCACACTTAGACCCTCTCCATCCACAGAGGTTTCAATTTCAATTTCTACCAGTACCTCTTCATTTGGCTTTTTTGTGTGTGTAGAATGTTACTTGCTCTCTTACCGTAATCTGAATGTTTGCTTATCTTTTATATCTTAGCACAAAATATCCTGATTCCCCCTCCCCCAAAAAAGTCAAGTTAGCTATCACCCCACCCATCAGGTAGGATATAGTTACCTATATTTTTGCTACATTAAATTTTTAGAATTTTAATTACCTACTCCAATGAAGAACTTCTTGAATATTGCAATATCATCTTTTTTTAAAGGCAGGCTACCCTGATTAATGTTTCAATGTGAGCCTGGGATGAAGTGGTTTACTATAGATGTAGTCACATACACTTGTTTGATGGTACTACTAATTACAAGTATGTCTTCAGTAGTCTTCTGCCTGCTGAATCTGTCTCTTTCTGATAAAGGTGTTAAATTTTTGTATTAGTGGATTCATCTATTTCTCCTAGCAGTTCTGTCAGTTTTTATTTCACATATTATGAAACTTTGTGTTAGATAAAAACACATTAAGGATTTTTATGCATTGCTGAAGTATGTAATATTCACTTTTATCCTGGATATCTTTCCTTGCTTTCAAGTTTCTCTGAAATTAATATAGCTACGCTCACTTTCTTTTCACTAATATTCACATACCTTTCTCTATTTGCTTACTTTTAATCTACATCTTTGTACTTAATGTGATTTTTTGTGGAGAATGCGTAGTTTGATCTTATTTTGAGTCCAATCTGACAATCTCTACCCTTTATTGCTGTAGATAAACTGATGTTTACAGTAATGATGGATATAATAACGGTTGGATGGATAGGGCCATATTTGTTGCTCTTTGCTATTTCTTATATTTATTCTGTTACTATTTTTGGTCTTCCATTTATTTTCTGCCTTTTGTTGTGTTGTCTTACTGTGCATTTTGTTATTTTACATTCCTTTCATCACATCTAAATTATTCTTTTAATATTTCCCCTTTTGTGGTTACACTAGACTCTGAAGTAAGCCAATTCAAGTGTAATTTCAAATAACACTAGTGTGAGTACCTTAAAACAACAAAATTCCCCTGATTTCATCCTCCTGTTTCGCACATCTATTCTATTATTCTTTTCACTTAAGAATACGTAAACATACAGTGGTACCTTGGTCACGAAAGCTTTTGTTTGCAGACAACTTGGCTCACAGAAAGAAGCACTTGTGGGCCGAGCGCCACCGTGGAGCCACCTCCCCCTTGTCGCTCCGCGGCTGCATGGGGAACGTAGTGCCGACCTGGCTCGTTTCTACACTGTCATCAAGCCCCAGGGACACCCGAAGGGCCACACTGTGTATAAGGTCACCCCCCGGGTGGTTTCACAGAAAAACCCAGAGGATGTCCAGGAGATAATCGTATGGAAGAGGTACAGTGATTTTAAGAAACTGCACAAAGAGCTATGGCAAATTCACAGACACTTATTCCGTCATTCAGAGCTGTTTCCTCCCTTTGCTAAAGGAAGAATGTTTGGGCGATTTGACGAAACCATCATAAAAGAGAGAAGACAGTGTGTCGAAGACCTGCTGCTGTTCTCTGCCAACATTCCCGCTTTTTACAACAGTAAACAGCTTGAAGAGTTTTTCAAGGGAGGGATAACCAATGATGGCTCTGAATTTATTGGCCCCGCCGAAGGTTGCTCAGACTCCCTCGCTGATGCTATTCCTGAGTGTAGTGCGGAAGGCTTCTCCAGTGACACTGATCTGATATCCCGTACTGTTGATGTGAATCCTCTTGTCGAGTTAGATGATGGAATGGCTTCCAATCAAAATTCTCCCATTAGAACTTTGGGTCTCAGTCTTTTTTCGGAGTCTTCCACACCAGGAGCTGTTGCTTCTGACAGCAAACAGAACAAAACAGAATGGGAAAGTCATAGCCTCTTCCCTGGCAGTTTAAAATCTAAACTTGGCAAGAACGATTATTTGGAGAAAGCAGGAGAATTAATAAAACTGACCTTGAAAAAGGAAGAGGAAGACGACTATGAAGCTGCTTCTGATTTTTATAAGAAGGGAGTTGACTTACTCCTAGAAGGTGTTCAAGGAGAGTCCGGCCCCACCCGCCATGAGGCTGTGAAGAAGAGGACAGCGGAGTACCTCAGGCGAGTGGAAAGCATCTCTGGCCTCCACTGAAGACCGAAGCTGGGCGATGGATCTCAGCCTCCAAGATCACTAAGTTCAAGGCCCCCTTGGAACCTAAGGAGCCCCACCGAGGAGCTGAAGGCCTTCCGAGTCCTTGGAGTGATTGACAAGGTTTTACTTGTAATGGACACAAGGACAGAGCAGACATTCATCTTAAGTGTTTGGGAAAACCTTATCTACATGTATGGCCCTCTTTTGATCTAAATTCAACTTGATCCAGTATATACAGTAGTTTAATTTATAACTAAATGAGTAAGGGTCTGAGGAAAAGCTGCGAATCCAGCAGGAACAGCAAGACCATCATCCCCCGCTGAGTGCCCAACATGGTGTGTCTGCACAAGTACATCATCTCAGAGGAGTTGGTGTTCCTGGTGCTGCAGCACACAGAAGGTGGCAAGCTCTGGTCATATCTCAGTAAATTTCTAAATAGAAGTCCTGAAGGAAGCTTTGACACCAAGGAAGTAATGAAGTCCATGCTTGCCGAGGTTCACCTGCAGCAGCCAGCTCCCAGCCCTCAGGATAACAGCTGCTTTGAGTCCAGGGGCAGCGACAGGGGAGGTGTGCTCAGAGTTCTGCCTCTGAAGACCAGTCTCACTCCAAGTTCTCAAGAGGACAGCAACCAGGAAGACAATGGCCAACACAGCTCTCCCAAGTGGCCTGATTCTGGATCAAGTTCAGAAGAGGACTGCACTACTAGTTATTTAACATTGTGCAATGAATATGGTCAAGAAAAGATCGAACCAAGGGTTTTGAATGAGGAACCCTTTGTGAAGACCAAAGGGAAGGATGTTGGTGACAGAGCAGTCCAGCCCTTCTCAGCATGCCTTGTTGCTGACAGTGCCAACTCCAGCACACAGCTGAGAGCTCACAAGTTGAAGTTCTTCCTTGGAGATGAGGACTCTGAAGCACTTCCTTCTCCAAGAACATCCAATTCCCTTAGCAGATCAAAAACCAGCCCCATGGAATTCTTTAGAATAGATAGTAAGGACAGCACAAACGAATTTCTGGGACTCAATTTTGGAGAAAAATTGTAGTCTGAAATCAGAACCCTTGAAGCCATTCTTTGGTCTTCCAGATGGAGACGACACTTCCAAGAGTTTGAATGCCAGGGAAAGCAGGCTCGAGTTTACAGCTCTGGACACCATTAGCAGGAGCTCAGATAACTCAGTCCCAGTTATCTAGTTTAAAGATACAGCTTTTGATGATATCACTGGTACTGATGAAGGAAGGCCTGATCTTCTTGTAAATCTACCTGGTGAATTGGAGCCACCAAAAGAAGCTGCAGCTGTAGGATCTACTAAGTTTACACAGACTTCACTAGGTAGAGTAGAAAATAAGCTGCTGGAGGCTCCAGATGTGTTAGGTCTCTAGCTTAGTGCTGAACAATGCCAAGCCCCTGAAGAGGAAGGCTCAGAGAACCTGAATGGCCCCTCTAGGCCCGAGACACACTATGTCTAGGAGGACCTGGGGGTGTTATTTGTAGCAGCTATTGATCATAGTGGTTCAGAAGATGCGTCTTTGTTACATAACTCAGATCCTAAGTTTGGACGACTTGGAGTAACTGAGTCGGAATTAACTGGAGACAACGTGGAAGAAAGCTTATTCCATATTTCTAATACACTCTCAGGTGCTAACCAATATAATGCAAACACAGGCACTTTAAAAACAGAGAAAATATTGCTGTTTACAGATCAGACTGATCTGTAAACTGGCTACTTCTTTATTCCAAAGAAATTCAGAGACTAAGGGTGAAAGTGGGTTAGCCGTGGAAGGAGACAAGGAAATCCATCAGATTTTTGAGGACCTTGATAAAAAATTAGCACTAAACTCCAGGTTTTATATCCCAGAGGACTGCATTCAAAGATGGGCAGGTGAAATGGTGGTAGCCCTTGATGCTTTACATAGACAGGGAATTGTGTGCCGCGATTTGAACCCAAACAACATCTTATTGAATGATAGAGGACATATTCAGCTAATGTATTTTAGCAGGTGGAGTGAGGTTGAAGATTCCTGTGACAGCGATGCCATAGAGAGAATGTACTGTGCCCCAGAAGTTGGAGCAATCACAGGAGAAACTGAAGCCTGTGATTGGTGGAGCTTGGGTACTGTCCTCTTTAAACTTCTCACTGGCAAGACTTTGGTTGAGTGCCACCCGGAAGGAATAAATACTCACATTACCTTGAACATGCCAGAAAATGTCTCCGGAGAGGCTCGGTCCCTCATTCAACAGCTCTTGAAGTTCAACCCCCTGGAACATCTGGGAGCTGGAGTTGCCTGTGTTGAAGATATCAAATCTCACCCGTTTTTCACTCCTGTGGATTGGGCGGCACTGATGAGATGAATGCCACCCAGGGCTATTTTCACACATTCTGATCTCTGAAACAGCAGCTCAGCTGCACAGTCCTTATGGAGCAGCAAAGCCTCTGGATCGAGGCCTTTCGAGGACCTGGGGGAGGAGCTAAAAGAGCTTTCACTTACACCCACTGTCTGGACAGATACTAGCTAATTGTGCCAGGAGCTGTTATATTCGTACCTTTAACCAAGGTGCTGCTTAATGTAATCCACATTCGGGTGGCAAGTGCGTGCAAACCCGGCTGAAACAGGAATGCGCTTTCAGAGGTTCCTCCGACTCAGAGCTCTAAGTACAGACCTGTTTTACTTGAAAGAAAGAACCTTACAAGGCAGCTGACTGCCCTCTGCTAACCAAGATTGGTTTACATGATCAAATTATTTGCTGAATAATGCACTGAAAGTGCGTGGTGAACAGTGTCATCTATGGGGCTTGCAAAGTGTAAAAAAATACACGCATGACATGTGAAAGGGAACCCACTCCGAGACGTGTATAACTCGTGGACTTTGAATGTGGCACCGAATGACTTCTGTGAGGCGAAAACACTTTATGTTGTCAACTTGGAACTTGGTGGGTTGGTAGTGCTTCTTTAGGGAGGTTCATAGAAACACTTCCCCCCCTCAGCCTTGTCTTTCTTTCCCCATCTTTCCATTTCTTGCAACCTTTGCTGATTCTTTTCTTCCTGCCCTTGTTAGCAGCACATGTGCAACAAAAAAGGGGAATATTTATTTCCCAAATTGTATCATGTTAGTTGGGACTAAAAAATCATGACATAAAATAAATGTGGTAAAAATGTAAAAAAAAAAAAAAAAGAAAAAAGAAAAAAAGAAGCATTTGACAAAATATTGTTTTTGTTTGCATCTGGTTACAAATACTACGGTGGCCATCTTTTCCACACAAATACAAATGAGGGCATCTTTTCCAAAATTGTAGAACAAATTAAGTTTATGAATAATGGAACCACTGTACATATATAATATTATGAATACATATACATACAATTTTACTATATTTTGCTATATTATATTTTACTATATTTGTTACTAGAATTTTTTTACTGAAGTTTTTACTAAGTGTTTACAAAGTTTTTACTAAATCAGTCAAAAATAAGGAAATTAATTTATTTCACCTTTGTTTATTCTATCTTTTTTTATTCATTAAATTTATTGGTACATTTTAGTTACATGATATGATGGCAATCATCATTGGGAATTTGTACCTTTACAGGATGTATCTTGGTTCTTATTTTTTCCCTATACCCCTGCCCCCCTTCACCCCTTCCACTCCTCCCTATTTACAAAGACTTTGTTTCTGTATTTTTTTCCTTTTCTCATATTTATTCCTTTCTCTTCTTTCCTTTTCCATACCTCTCCATTTCCCCTACATGTTTGGACCTTTTCTTCCTATTTCAAATTATCTATTATATATTTTGATCCTTATTTACACTTTCAGTTTCTCACACCAGAGAAACTACTTGGTATTTACACGTGTGTCCTACTTATTTCACTTAAAAGAGTATGGTCTCAGTGTCCATCCATTTAGCTATAAATGTCTCTAGTTTCTCATTCTTTAAGGCTAAGTAGTACTCCATTTCACTTAAAAAAAAAAAAAAAAACACATCTTCTTTATCCAGTGTCCAGTTGATGGGCACTTGGGCTGTTTCCAAGCTTTAGCTATTGCATGCTCTCCCACTGTGAACATGGGTGCACATATATCCCTGTGGTATGATTCTTTTAATTTTTTTTGGACCATACCCAGCAGGAGAATAGCTGGGTCAAATGGGACCTCTAATTCTAGTTTTTTGAGGTATCTGCATACTGATTTCCACAGTAGTCTACACTCCCACCAACAGTGGAGAAGGGTTCCTTTTTCCCCACAACCTTGCCAACATTTGTTATTGGCTGATTTCTTGATAGCAGCCATTTTTTATGGAGTGAGGAGGAATCTCAGCCTTATTTTCACTTGCATCTCTCAAATGACCAGTGACCTTTGTTTATTCTATTTTATGATTCCTCCTTTTTCATGTAAATTCAAATTTCCTACCTGTGCTGCTTTCCTTCTGCCTTTAGAACTTTTGAAACATTTCTTGCAAGGCAGATCTATAAACAAATCTCAATTTTTTATATTTTCTGAAAAAACTATTTCTTATTTATTTTAAATAATATTTTCTTAAGGTATAGAATTGTAGGTGATTTTTTTTCTCTCAGTACTTTAAGGCACTCTCTCCTCTCCTCATGTTTTCTGAAATCTATTTTAATTCTTATCTTTCCTTCTTTATAACTAAAAGAGTTTTTTTCCTGTGGCATCTGTGATTTCTCAAATTTGAATTTGATATGCCTACATGAAGGTGAGTACTGTTTGATTGTTTTGCTCTCCATTATTCTGCTTTAAATTATCCATGCTTTCAGGGTCAGGGGATTTGACATCAAATAATGTTTTATTTCTGCTCCTTTTTTCATTTCTTTTCCCCACCTGCTGCATGTTATGTCCCGCCATTCTAGAATTTCTATTGTGTTTTTTTCAAACTTTTTTTCTTTTCATTCAGTATTCAAATTTTCTATTGTCATATTCTCAATCAGAAGATCTTTCATCAGCCATATCAAATCTGTTGAGCCCATCAATGCATTTTTTTGTTGCTGTTACTGGGGATCAAACTTGGGACCTTGCACTTAGGCACCCGGAATCGCTGAGCTAAATCCCCGGCCTTATTAGTGCATTTTTATTTCTATTAGAGTTCTTTTTGTTTCTAACATTTTAAAAAATTCTTAACAATTCCATTCCTCTTCTCACGTTATCATTCTGTTCATGTGTTCTGTTTTTTATTAAAGCTTTAAGCTTATTAATCACAGATATTATTTTAAAATTCATGTTCTTATACCTTGAATATTCTTTCCACATTTTCCCTTATTTCTAGTACTCATTCAGACCTTTCATACTGTTTCTGGTATTTTATTGTATCTTGTATTTTTTTTTTTTCTCAATAGAAAGACATGATGTTTTGGTTATAGGAAATGTGGTATATAGACCTTCAGTAATGTAATGGTAATGTGAAACAGAAGATTTTTTAACTTGTATAATTAACTCATAGGACTCTAAACTTCCCCAGTTCGGAGTCTCTGAATATCAGCAGTGCTTCTCCTTTTTTTGTTCCCTGAGGTGAGGCAGGATATCTGTAGTGTGCTGGAGTTTATCACTTCCTTTCTTTCTTAAGGATCTAGAGTTGACTGGAGTTGAATGTTTACTTCCACCTAATTAGGATAAACCTGAAGAAAACCTAATAGCCCAGTCACTAATATAATAGTTTCCTAACAGGGAAGGTCTTTTTAAATTTAGAATACATTGGAATATTTGAAAAAAGTTCTTTAACTCTGCCCCCTCTTGGAAGCACAGAGAATTTTTTTCTGAGGAATTCACTGTGAACACCCTGTAGAGCTTCTGAAGGTCAAACATAGTTTTGTCCTGACTCTCTGTGACAGGGTTCCTTGAAGGTTTTAATTGTCAGTTGCCCACATGGAGTCTCCAATAGTTTCTAGCATCTTCAAGTGCCAGAATGGACAGTGGATATCTTTTATTCCCTTGTCATTTTATTTTGTGAAAGAATACTAGTAAATCTACCTTAGTTATATTTTGTTTGGATTTTTTTTACTGGGTGCTACTTTATTGTACATTTTTATAAATGCTCATAATAAGACCATCTTTTTATGCACTGTGCTGCAGTGGCTACCCAACTGCCCTGAACTGATTCAAAACTTTTACATTTCAAGGTTATTTTGACTTTGGGGAAGACCCTGAAATTGCAGGATGTCAAATCCAGTGAATAAGTTGGATGAGGACAAATTGTGATATTTTTATGAGTCTGATTTTTAGTTGGAATGCAAACAGCAGCTGCATTCACTGTATTTATGATTACATACCATGAAATAGGACTTAGATATCTGCTCAAGAAAGTGCCAAGAATGATGGAATAAGTGTATTTGAAATAAGAAAGGGTATTTTGATGTATATTAAGAGCACTATGCGCTTTGCTACAATAATTTATTATTTAAAAATAAGTAGTATTTTCTGATAGCCCTTATATTTATAATCATACTTTTAAATATATTTTCAGCCCCATACATATATTCATACTTTTAATTATATTTTATTTATAATTATTTTAATTAGATTTTCAGTTATTTTATTTAAAAAATTCTACAGAGTATTGTCTTTAAATAGAAATTTCCTATAAAATAGAACACACAGATACACACAAAAAAATCTTTTCCTTGACCTCAAGCAAGAAAATTCTAACAGAAACATCATAAAATATACTAATATTGATGTAAATCCAACACACTAGGAGAGCATCACCCTGGGATTTTATGGAACATTTCTGGCAGAAGTGACCACTGAAGAATAGCTTAAATAACAGAAAAAAGTATAGGCAAATAGAAAGGGGAGGTGTATTTGGAAAAGGTCATGCTACTCAGTGAGATTGCATGATGTGAAGGTTCAGAAATACAGAATACTATAATTAGCGCATGGAGGAATTCGCAATTTTTTGAGCACAGCCTGAATGTATGATACCTTTTGAAGTAGGGCAAAATATTTGAAACCTATTTAATAGATGTATTGAAACTTAGAAAATTCCTTGTGGGAAATGTTTAATATCATTTCTGATGTATGTCATCCCCCATTTTCTGAGATGCAGTAATATAAATGGAAGATACAATGAGTGCACACTGAGCTAACAAGAGAATCAGCTGTATTTCTTTGTATTCTTTCCATAAAATCATAAATTAATCAAGTTTCAAGCATGGAAAGTGTGTGTAAGTCTAGCCTCTCTTTGGAAATAGAATAATTATTATTTTCTTAAAAATCAACACTACAAAGCAAAGCAATTGCCCTATTCTTCTGTGTGTAAAGTTGGCTTTCACTAGCTCTCTGGATGTGCTTTCATGAAAGGTCATAATAATGAAGGAGCATACATCATTCTAAACCATGGAAAATGAGATATTTGCTTCAACTGCAGCAAAAATAAGTATAGGCTCAACATGACAAGAAAGGCTTTTAGGATTGGAAAGCTGAGGGCAAGGAAAATGACCAACTTTGAATTCAAATAACAACCTGATCTTAGTTTTTGACACTGCATTTTCTTTTATTTTGCTAGTTATTTTCCCACTGATATATGCCCTGTTATCCTGAATAATATAAACCTATATGTATGTGGATTGCAATCAGGACATTGAGGGTTTGACATCATGTGTCTTACTGACTGAGCACACATTGTGACGAGTCTTATGTTAAAATATAAAATGAAATTTGAAGCATATTAGTTCATTGGCCTTTAAAAGTTTCCCTTACTATATCATACCTGAAGCATTTCAGTGATTTCTCAAACTGATTCCCTATCTTTGAGACTTGAGTTTCAAAACACTACACACTGTTATCCAGCCAGTTTTTATGAGTTTTAAAATAGAAAATTTCAGAATCCTTCAGGGATTTCGTGGCTCTCAAAGGCATTTATCACCCCATGATCTATTTTTTCAAACAAATGCTGCTTCTCTCGTGCATTACTGGGCATCCCACGTGTTCTTTGTGTCCCCATATGCTTCAGGAATTTCACATTGTGCATCTAGTTTTTCCATCTGGAATTATCTTTACTCACATTTCTGTCTTTCAATGTTCAACTCAACAATACCACCAGGAGTTCTCAGATCTGTCTCATTCAAATGAAACATTCTTATTTCTTTACTGATCTTTCATTAAAAGTTTCAACCTTTACATCTTTATTGGGGTACTTTGAACAAAATGCTTCATATCTCAATTTGTGTTACTAAACTGTGAGCTTCAGGCAGGGAATTCATTATCTGTCTTAGTTTTTTCAGTCTTAATAATAAATTGATAGACTGGGGGCCTAATAAACAACCTAAATCTATTTGAGAAATACAAGATCATCTCAGATAGACTCACTGTCTGCTGATAGTCTGCTTCATGGTTCATAAAAGCAATATTTTTGCTGTGGTCTCATATGGTGGTGGAAAAGAGAAACGAGTTCATGAGGTCTCTTTTAGTAGGGTGCTAGTCTAATTTGTGTGGAAACTGACATGATCTAATCACTTCCCAAAGACACATGGCCTAATAATTGTCACAGGAAGTTGGAAAGACTGCAAATTAGGAACTGGTAAAAGACTGCCTAGAGGCCGAATTACCCCACTGCAGACAGGCAGGTCTGCACAGGCCCTAAAGAGGTCCGAGTCATGCCAAAGACTCCGAATCAGCCTGCACCCCAGCAACAATCCACTGGACCCCATACCCCCTGCTCCTCTGTACATCCACCTGGTTCAACTCTACAAAGATGCAGAGGACACTGGACCACCAGACCATGGTACTGAGTCCCGTTGCTCCTGGCCCAGATGTAGGGGCTTCTGAGCCGCTGTCCCAATGCTCCTGGTGCAGAGGAAGGGCTTCCCAGTCACCATCCCTCCTGCTGCTCTCAGCCAAGAGGAAAGGGCTTTGGGGCCACCTTCAGTCCTGCTGCTCCTGCCCCAGAGGAAGGGGCTTCTGGGTCACCATCCCTCCCGCTGCTCCTAGCCCACAGGAAAGAGTTTTGAGCCACCATCACTACCACATCTCCCAGGCCCTGTCCCAGCTCTCCCAGTTCAGAGGAGGTAATCTGTGCAGGTGCCAACAGGCCTCCACAGTCAAAATGAGAAAACAAGTAAATAAATCTCAAAACCAGACCCCCAGATCACCTACAGCAACCCCAAAAGGAAATGAGATGGAACACTCTGATATTCAACCAGCTGGACCCACTGAACTGGCCACAAAGGGGGATCTGGAAAAAATGAAATCAGAAATAATTTCTCAGATAACAGGAGAAATTGTGCCTTTAGTGCAAGACATGATTAATAAATCTAGAGAGG